>WFIU01000026.1:101486-190013 GCA_009756545.1 Metschnikowia dekortorum
TCCCCACACGTAAAGAGGCCGCACTTAAACTTGTCGGTAGTCGCGGACAGTAGACAGCGCAGTCTTCAATACTATAGAGCGCAATAAGCTCTTCAGCATACCTCTCGCAAATGTTATTTTCATTCAGAAAATACTGTATTTTTTCGCTTCAAGAATCACCCGCCTTTTTGGTGTTGCAAAACATATGCGCGTCTTACATTTTGTTCTTAGATAAGTCACGTGCAATTGTATGATTTTGATAGTCTGTGTCAGTTTTGTCAAAGACGAATTTTCCACGACCCAATACACTCTAAATCAGCACATTATGCCTATTCCAAGCCCACACGGTGAAACATTGAATGATCTCGTTATCAGAGACAAAGACATTCGACAAAATTTACTCAAGGAGATTAATGAAAAGCAATTGCCAGTGATCAAATTGACAGAAAGACAACTCTGCGATTTAGAGTTGATCTTGAATGGTGGATTCTCTCCATTGAAAGGGTTTTTAAATGAAGATGACTACAATTCTGTTGTCGCAGATATGAGGTTGTCTTCTGTGAAGGACAAAAACACTGGGAAAGGTTTGTTATGGCCAATCCCGATCACTCTTGACGTTTCAGCAAAAGTGGCGAATCAGTTTTCTTTAGGGGACAGAATTGTTTTGCAAGATTTAAGGGATCAAAAGTATCTTGCTTTGCTCACCATAGAGTCTATTTACAAGCCTGATAAGCGAAACGAAGGCCTCAAAGTTTTTAGAGGTGACCCCGAGCACCCAGCTGTGAAGTACTTAAATGATGTCGCGGGTGAGTTTTACATTGGAGGTTCTGTCCAGGGATTGGATTATCCAACTCACTATGACTACGTATCTCTCAGAAAAACCCCTGTGGAATTGAGAGAAGAATTTAGATCTTTGGGATGGGATTCCCAAAAAATTGTGGCCTTCCAAACCAGAAACCCTATGCATAGAGCACATAGAGAATTGACTGTTAGAGCAGCTAAGGACCTCGGTCTGGATGGTCACATATTGGTTCACCCTGTTGTTGGGTTGACCAAACCTGGTGATATCGATCATCATACTAGAGTTAAAGTTTATCAGCAGATTTTGAAAAAATATCCGGAGGGCTTGGCAACAATCTCATTATTACCTTTGGCCATGCGAATGGGTGGTGACCGGGAAGCTTTGTGGCACGCGTTGATTCGTATGAATTATGGCGTTGATCATTTTATCGTGGGTAGAGACCATGCGGGACCCGGGTCGAATTCTAAGGGTGTTGACTTCTATGGTCCCTATGATGCCCAAGATCTTTTGGAACTGTTGAAAGATGAGCTTTGCTCCAAAATAAAGATCGTGCCATTCAGAATGGTCACATATTTACCAGAGGAAGATCGCTATGCTCCGATCGATACCATAGATACTTCTAAAGTTAAGACGGCGAACATTTCAGGAACGGAGTTAAGAAAGCGTTTGAGAGATGGTTCTGAAATTCCCGAATGGTTTTCATACCCGGAAGTTGTTCAAATTTTAAGAGAAAGCTATCCACCACGCTCTAGTCAAGGCTTTGCTGTATTGGTGAAGGGCGATCAATCTGTTGAATTGGGAGAACACTTTTGTGGGGCGTTACAATCCATTTTGAACCAATTTTCTGGGGGACGTAGAATCACCAGGCTAAACACGAAGAATGCAGATGCATTTTTGGTTAATGAATTGGTCAAGTCTGGGGCTGGTGTGATTGTCAACTTGGCTATTGATGTTGAGCCTTTCGTGGAAGCAATTGGTGAGGACAACGTTGTAATTGTGCTGGTCAAAGGAGGTAGTAAGGCTCTGAAATTTCAAATTGATCTGACTGAAATTTCGTCCGTTTTATCAGAAGTTGTCGAGCACTTAAGACTGCAAGGCTTCTTTCATGACAACAAAGCTTGAATGAATCAGGCACGTTATAAGTTTATGGCATGATTCAAAGTAACAGCCATTGGGTTCTGATTACACCTGTACACCTTAGGGTCGAATCAAAATTTAACTTTACCTATAATACATGTAAGGTGAGGTCTAACTCATACGTTCAAGAAATTGCGCAGGTCCCCGCACTCTACAATTATTTTGAACTAGGTACTCTAAGATTCAGCTACAGCTGTTAGATTCCTCAGTATGTCAATTGCTGTGAAAAAGATGTGTTCATATCTGATCCATAAAACGAGCAGAATCCTTGCTTTATGTAGTGTAAAGTCTCACCAAGACTGCGAATAGCTGCCTCCTTCCTCCATTTCTTCAGGGGTCAGTGAACATATATTTTCCTCAACACTTGATCTACGAAAGAATCTAACAACTGTAGTGTTGCAAGTATAATGGTCATTTACAATGTATTTCCTGGTTCACGTAATATTCGATAGGTTCATCGACTCCATAGGCAATTAAAGCCTTTTTGATCAATCCTGAACCAGTTATCGAACCCGCCTCGAGCGATTCCGAACTTGGCTATTTTTATTTTGTGTCTCTATACAACATTATGTGCGAAAATAAAAACTCGATTAGGTGTCCCAGCTGCAATTTTATGCTTATGATCAGCCTATCAGTGACGAAGAACTGGTACTTAAACGGGGTAAAGCATCAGGTAAGCGGGATCATCACAATATCTACACGAAATACATTAAGGAAAAGTTTTGGCACGTATCATGGAGAAGGAGCAGCATGAGAGTTTAAAATCAAACTTCAAACTGCTTACGCTTGAGAGTAAAAGAAAAATAGCAGGTATGTATGCAAATACAGAGGGGAGAGGAAGCACAACAGAAATACGGAGGTAAAGTTGTTTCAATAGAAGAGCGTATGTCACACTTGTTGAGGACGATGCAAAGACTTCCTTTTTCAAGACTGGATGCATAGCTAGCATTCGAATAAGCATTAATTTGACACTTTGACTGTGACTCATAAATGAGTCCCAAGGATGGTGTTGATTTTAGATAACGAAGAACCATCTTTGCTGCTTTTAAATTTTTGATCCCTGATTCATTGAGATGTCTTGGTCGACTCAGGAAATTGTATTTTAAATCAAAAGGACAGCATGCGAAGAGCAATTTTCCAATGACAGACCCGAATTCGGTTTCATCACAAGGCTCCTACATTCAATAACATCGAGGTCAGCGCCGAAACATTGTATAGGTTTCTAAAGTATGCAATTTTTAAAATGGTTCATTATCAAGCAGCAAACGCTATACTTGGGCTAAAGAATATGAGCATAAACTCAATTTAACCCAAAAACGGTTTGTCTCAAAAATAATAAACGCATCTGTAACAAGAGGATAGGAGCTATCTATTCAGGGATATATCAGTTTCAAAATTCGACTGCCCACTAATTCCGAGGAGACGGGGTTAGACTCAAGTGGGTCAAAGTCCGATGTAGTGCCAAGGTGTATTACAGCGAACCAATTCTACGCGTTCGTGAGATCAGTTAAACTTCAAATCGAGTCTTCTGATCTTGCCCCTTTCTCTCCTTGCTTGAATGCAATCGAAGAATTTCGGGCCGTTTGTAACTCCAAGGTCAAGAGGACTAGCTAACAAATGGGAGAAGAGTTGACTCCTGCAATTCGATACTCAACAGAAAAATGAGTCCACAAAGTTATCAACGTTCTTTTGCAATTACGCTAAAGAGTTTGCTAAGGCATTTTAAGAGCGTCAGTTGTTAAGAAAATATGCTATTTCACGACAAAACAGAAAGCAAATAACCGGAAAATACAAACAGATAAAAGAGGACAATAACAAAGAATGAAGACGGTGATCGGATTATTTTGATTTTTGGTACGATTAAACGGAGAATAGTTTGAAGAATTTCGATAACACCTTTAAGTCAAAAGACTGCGCGAGGAAGTAGGACTTTTTTGGATTTTTGGCTTGATCGCCTTTGTAATTGTGAAGTCCATCGTTATGTCGCACTAGTTTGAACCTTGTTGTCTTCTAGGTCTAAACCGTTCTGTCTTGGTTTGAACCATTCTAACGCGCTGATTTGATTCATTCGCCTTTAAGTACACTGTGTGCGCACTTGCATGCACTTGCGCAAAATATGATTTCAGCCTTGTCAAAATAGAGCATGTTGTGTTCAAGTGCAATCATTGCATCCTTCTCGACTTGCATTTTATTGGTAGTAATACTAGCATACAGGCTTATTGTTTATTTGCGCAATAATGACGCTGAAGAGCGTAGATCCTTGATTGCTGGCTGTTTCAGAAGTGAGGATATTGATAAGGGGTTTCTAAATGACGAGGAGTCCCTATTGCATTTGGCTGAAGAATACAACTATGGTACGCTATCACCTGAGGAGCAAAAGAGCTTCACCTTAGCGGAAGAATTCGTGAAAAGCAATCCGCCAAAATATGAAAACGCTAGAGGCAAAAGCTTCACTAGGGAAGACGACTTAATAATCAAAGACTATGGGATAGACGCTTTTGAATATCAGCAAGAAGGGGATTTTTTGACATCCAAATATTCTGTTGAAGAAAGGACTGATGTTAGCTTCATAAACAATGATTTGCCATATTCTACGGCAACTGCAGTCTTAAATTATCCGCTACCTACTAAAAATAGAACATCTGATACGATTTATTTCGAAGTCAAAGTGTACGAGTTTTCTGAAGAGAATCCGAATTCTCATTTTGCAGTTGGACTTGTGACTAAGCCTTATCCAAGCTCGTTTCGGCTCCCGGGTTACAACAAATTTTCATTCGCTTACGAATCAACAGGCAACCTTAAAATTAACAAACCATTCCCAACAACTTTGCAACAACATAGAGGCCAACAAAGTCTCTTCAATGCCCAGATCCTTCCACCTTTGAAACAGTCCGACATAGTCGGATTCGGATACATAGTGTCTTCCGGGACCTACTTTATTACAAGAAACGGAAAAAAACTTATGGATATAATGCGGGGGTGCTTCCTCGATATGTTCCCTGCAATAGGGTGCTTCTCATGCGATGCAAAATTCCAAACAAATTTGGGACAACTCGGCTTCGTTTGGATTGAGGCTAATGTCAGAAAGTATGGATTTTTTTCTACAAGTGACCGTAAGTTTGCTGGCCAACGTGGTTTGGCATCCCTACCACAGTATGGGGTCCCAAGTTCTACAAAAGATAGACTACTAGATCAAGGTGAAGAAATACCTCCCCACTACTCTGATATTGATATTGATTTTTTTGGACGTCAAGTGAAGGTCGGCACATCTCAAAAGCAGGAACAATTTTTATAATCTCAGAAGATAGAACTGAATAAATCGCTCAAATTCATTCGATTTCACATCGTGGAACTCAATCCAATCCATTCAATGCTCTCCCTTTCTAAAAATCTCACAACTCGCGTAAAATCGAATGTTTACCAATTTCTAATTATAGATTTTCAAGGAAAGAAGGTATGGTGTATTTTAAAAGCAATCAAAACTAATGATGCGACAAAACTCAAATCACCGCGACAAAAGGTTACGCAACATTTCAATCCACTTTTGCATAGTGTCCTGGTTTGCAACATTTGTCGCAACAGTTTGAATCACTTAGTCGCACTGGTTAAATAATTTTTGACGCGTAGTTTGAATAGTGTTGAGACACTGAGACTATGAGATAACCTACGACTTGAAACCCTAGTATCCATAATTATTACATTCCCACTTGCCCATTACTCTAAGAAATCAGCAATTAAATTGTACTACTAAGTGAGCTCCATAGGAACGTTTTAAAAATAAGTTGCCATCTCAAACATAAATTCACGTACTTCTGTGGCGACTTAGGTGAAGGCTTTGAGTTCACCATACTTTTGGCCGAAAAATCACTTGATCCATACTGCATTGCTGCTATCCTGTCTTCAGGAAAAAGCGCGGTCCTGAAAATTCCACTCAAGCAGTATAATCCCGCAAAAAAGAAGCTCGTTCAAAGTAGATTTATTTAGTACTTTTTATAGTTAAAATTTAAATAAATATGCCAAGCAGCAGGTAACTAAATATATGCCCGACTTCGGCGGGAATATCAGTCCACTCGCTTAATTATAATATAAATAAATATGCCGATCCAGCAGGTAACTAAATAAATATATGCCCGAAGTCGGGCATATAGAAGTCCATTCTCATAATTTGATTTAGAGGATAATAGAACAACTAATCAAATAAAAACTAAGGGCCTGCCGAAATATAAAAATCTCACCTATAAATATATGTGTTTATACAATAAGAACTATAAGTATAGCTCATTGAATAATCATCGAATAATTTAAGTTGATTGTTTAATCAAAGATAATTGATGTTTTAATTTGCAAGCATTGTACATTGAAAAATAAAATCTCGGTTTCAGTAGATAGCAGAGAAAGGTAATTAATATTCCTGATAATTAACAGGAAAAGATTTAATTCACGAACCTTCCAAAGTTCAATCACAAGCAGGCTTTGGAAAGACCCAGTACAAGATATTGTTTAACAAAACTTTTGGAACCACTTACATCTAAGATATCCTCATGTAAAGTATAACACAAAAAGCGTATCGCAGGTCTGAAACCCAGAGTATTTATTATTTTCGAACGAGGTAAATGTGTAATTTTTATGGTCGATCTTTTAAAAGGTCGTCACTAAACTAAAAACTAAGGTGAGGGTATTACAACACCAGATTGGAGAACTAAAATTAGTTTCCATGGTCATTTCAGATTCTTTGAGTGTTATCATTACCATCTTCAGTGGCTAATGCTAGGATCTCGCGCACGTGCGAGGATTTTATAATACAGCTCTCCCATAATTCACGCCAATTCCCTTTGGAATACTATGTTGGAGGAAAGAGTCGTGGAGTGGCTTTAACTTAGTGTGTGTTGTATATTAAATCAGGTGTATGAGGAACTGCGTGCGAAAGGTACTACTATCGATGTTTCGAACGAAAGTTATCACTTTTGTTACTGTCAAGGCTTCGACAGCAATTATCACACAAATTAAGATGTCTGGTAGAAAACTCTACAGATTACTCTTACTCGATAGCTTCGATTGCAGTAACGAAATTAAATTTTGTTGCCATAGTAAAATTTCAACGAACACACTTCAAACTTCACTTAACGCTTCCAGGGTGGAGCGTTGCATCTATGAGTGCTAATCGACCTTGGTGAAGACCATAGTGCTAAAACGATAATGATCGTAAAACCAAGCTCTGAATATTAATGTTTGGCCCGTTTACTAAAAAAACACTAATGTAGGGGTTCGTATGACAGCACATCCCGCTGAAATGCCTTGAAAATTTTCTTAGTTTGTAAGTAACGAGTTGTTCTATTTGCAACGCCATTTTTCATGAACGTTAGGATAAGTTAGAAGATCTCGTGTTGCTAAGCGAATGTGAGGAATTGTTGACTGCCTTGGATCATCGAGCGAGATAGGAGTGTGGGTTCATGCACTCGGCCGTCCGCAGACCCATTTTGTATCAAAACCCAAGTGATGCTTAATACTTGAGAGAAAAAAATTTAAAACTCAATTTTCCGGATACTTCCATGATAGCAAGACTATTTGATCGCCCTTCTGACGTACAAAATTCTCCTTAACTATTTTCTACTGTAGTGGTTTCGCCTACAGCGGGAATATATTGCTTCGCATGCATATTTCAAGCCCCTTCATTGCAGAATACACCTTCCTCGAGAGCTTGTGCGAGTAGAATGGATTCTTTGGGATTGACGCCTTTTAGGCTATGATCCCCCCACGCGAAACGAAAGAAGATTTTATCCCCCCACTCGAGTAGTTACACTCCGCCCTCAATTTCGGAGTTATAAGTAATTCCTAAACATTTATGTACAATAGTTAAACAAGGCTCTCGATTTACGTAGTGTGGTTTTGTCGCTAGTATTCGCAACGAACCTTTGGTTAGAGCTTTTCTTGCTAATCGTTTATTTAAAATGTTTTTTCGGAAAATGAATTCATATATGACCAGTACTGAACAATAGTTTTGTTTTCATTTGATTCGAATAATTGATTTTCAGCAAGTGATAGATGAGACATTGAAGGGAAATTGCTCGACTAAATTTACTACAAAAACTGGAAACTTTTTGCGGGGCTGGTCGCAACCAATTCGCTCAGTCTTCTGCTCTATGATTTTAGTCGTTTTGAAACACACGGTCACCTTAGTGGAAATCTTGCCGCGCTGGCCTCAATATTATCCAAAAACACTATTGTTTTTCGAAAGTAATTAATTTTAAAATAGCGCGGCAAAATGGCGTGCGAGTTCGAATCACTTTATGACACTAGTTTGAATAGTTTCGAGAAACACACTTCTTCGACGAGCGAATTGTGTTTAAGGCCTCAGATCGAGCACGTGTAGCAGCATCACGTGATATGACTTAAGCAATGTCAAACAAGTGTGTTGGTTTTCCTAAGATATAGGTGGATAAATTTCACATATATAAGGAGCAAGACTTGCCTCCTTTAAAACAATAATCGTTTTAACCAGGAAGGGAGACCACTGGAGATGGCTCCTACAACCAGACCCACCACAAAGTATACATGTGTAACTGAGCCTGATGAAGAGTTACACTTTTGATTGTATAAACTCCATAGCTGGTCCATTGGAATCTCCACTGGACACCATGGTTAGTTTATGGCGCGCCACGTGCACCTGGTTTTAATGCGGACTAGGTATTATCATCTCTACAAATCGAGGTCCTGTGTATAACTTGAAAGTGCGTCTTGTATGTATAGGGCTTTGTGTTATTGTGGCCTGGCAAGTAGCGTTCGACAATCACTAACAATTACAAAAGAAGAGATGAACCACAGTCCCCCAGCATATTGCTTGTCGCAAGTCGAACAAACGTTTGTGATTTGCGACAGCATTTTAGATGGCAACAGGAAGGTCTTCACCTCAGAGAGAAGCATGCGAATGTATAAAGAGTACAAGAAATTGAGCAGGTCAGATCCAATTTTCGAGACAGCTAAACTCGAGCAAAACATGTCAATTGGGTTGCCTCTTATGTTTTGCCGACGGAAATATCAAGCAAAGATTGGCGAAGTTAATTATTTGAGCATATACATTTGCATGCCCTGCCCAGAAGCAAATGATCGACTTTACGGAGAAGTTGATAATCGGCATATTGCTGAAGTCTTTAAAAACTCATATTTGGGCTATCATAGGTATAGACTACAAATTTCGAATGAGGAGATCATTATTATCTTACATTCTCGCCTTCCCATTGTAGATTTTCAAATTTACAATGAAAGATTTAGATTTATCAAAGCCAAAGGCAAACTTTTCGATGCTGATTATTTCGCCTATGAATTGTATCTTTTGGGGCCGAAGCAGATAAGCTTAACAGATAACTTAGGGCCAGATCGCAAAGTAAGCAAAACTAATGAATTGCTCGGAAGCCAACTCCGCAATCTCTTTCCACTCAAATTTTCTTCTACAGACCGGTCAAGTTTCATATCTACAACTAAGCTCGGTAAGTTTGAGACAAAAGGATCCCAAGTTGTGTTCAGCCGCACCCGTATGACTTCTACGTTCTCCATTTTTGTTGATGCAGGCACGAATTTAGACCTGAACAATGATGTGACTCATCGAAACAAAATTTTCGTAGCTATTGTTCTCATCCTACAAGCGTACGAGGATGATCTTGCATCTAAACGTCAATTCGCATCAAGTGTTTGAATGCGAACTCCCACACATTATAGATTTGAATAAATCATGCCTAAGTATTTGTACCCTGCTGCGGTAGTATTTGATCTTGATTATACGTTGTGGCCATGGTGGTGTGATTACCATGTTGACCCACCACTCACAAGTGTTAGCGACGAAGTGATTGTGGATGCTTCGGGTTTCAATATGTCATTGTTTCCGGACGTGAAGTCAATAATCAGAGAGCTTAAGGAAAATGATGTTAAAATAATAGCAGCAAGCAGAACACCTACACCAACAATTGCACAGGATGTGCTTTCATTATTCATGATAGATGGAAAGCCTTTAAAAGATTTTTTTGACTCTTTGCAATGGGGCGAAGGAACAAAAATCAAACATATAAGTAGAGCCATTGAAGAATTGGGACTTTCGAAAGAACTTCGTGCAGGAAGCGTGATTTTATTCGATGATGAAGCCAGAAATCGTGATGTTGAATCCATTAATTGCAGCTTCGCCTACATAGCCAACTATCAAAAAGGCTTGACTCGGAAAATTTTTGAGGATGCATTAAAAAAATGGAGTGACAAAAATGACTAGTATTTGCTCCTTCGAACCTATTCGGGGAAATATTTAATTAATATAATCACCTCTCATATGTAATACTCCTTGCATATGCTACTGCCCAAGGAATTGACACGAAACCGCTAAGAGTATAAACAGATCACTTGCATGGCAGGAAGCATATTGATTCACGAGCGATGAACTCTATCTTGAAGATTCAAGTATGGCGACAAGCTCCTCAAAAGTGGCATTGGGTGGAGGATTAATTTCTTTCTAAAGTAATTAGTATTGTCTTTTTAAATTTACATCTCATTGATACATACCTCAACTAAGATGGCCTTAATTGAATCAGTATTCAAGTTTTTCACATCAGATGTAGTGATTGACTCATGAGCTTCAATTTCTATGTCATGTTCTGCTGGCACAGGGGTATTGTCTTCTTCAAAATTAGGTTTTGGCTCTTGAGAACTAAATTTGAACACTGCTTTGATGTGAGGGTATGTTTTGAAAAGAAGCATGCTGCCTCCTATTACAATAGCACTAGTAACAACGCTAGAGAGCTTCAAATTGTTTTGCTTTAAGCGAACTGCCATAATGAGAGTGTTATTCGATGGATCAGGAGTTTTTCGCAAGTGCACTTTTTCATAACAGATCACATGCGAGTTCAGACAGACGCGCATTAGTGAACTTGCAAAAAGGATTTAATGCAGCGATTTAACAGGCAGAATAGAACATTGGCTGCCGGTCGAAAATCTTGAGAGCGATTCGAATTCGGACAGATACGGAATATTACTGATTGCTTGCACGTGACGAGTTCGGGATACCCCACATTGCTGCGACAGCTGGCATGCAGTATGTGTATGGAGATGAAATCATGTTCCTTATCGCACTACTTCTTGGTGGCATAGACAATGGAAAATCGCAAAATATCACTCAGTGTCTTTATAATTTCGGAGACAGGCGTCGAGAGTAAAATCTTAGAATGGAGTCCTCATGAGAATCCTATCTTAGACTCCAAGTCGGATTTACTTCGTTTCATCTTTCGCGATACAGGGGTGAGCGGTATGGAGCTTTTCGAAATTAAGCGTTTGTCAAAGAGGCACAATAATTTTGTGTCCTTGGATACAGAGAATGAATTAAAAGAATTTAAGAGAAGCTTGAAATTGAAACGCAGAGCAAAGATGTTAATCTTCACAGGTACAAGACATGCAGACACAGTCGACGGATTGAGTGGTTTCAAATTGCTAAACATTTTGTTCGAGTCTCTTGAAAAAGTATTTGAAAAGTCCACGGGTTCAGAAAAAGATTCAATACAGACGCGTCAAGAAGAAAGTGAATATTTGGGCTTGTCACCTGTTAAGTACGTACACAAACATGTTTCATGCGACGCTTGCGATTCTTTTGGTCCCAAGTCGATTATAGGTGTGAGATATAAGTGCACAGTGTGTGATGATTATGATCTTTGCTCCAACTGTTTTACAACCGGACAGGTGTTTGGTTCTCATGAGAAAAGCCATCCCATGGTTGCGATTGATTCACCCAATGATGTGAAAAAATGGGGATTGGACTCTGTTTTTGAAGGAATCGCTATAAATAGCGAGAACTATTTGAAAGGTCAACAGAACATTTGTGAGGCCTCACAAATTACAATCGAGGGAAACATCACACATACCAATGGTAATGAAGTGGTCGAAGGACGTGATAAACAGATCATAACCAACAAGGCACCTATCAGAGATGAAAATGAATGTGTCGATCAGAACACAAATTTAGCTTTGTTAGAGGTTAGTCTTAAACCTTTAGGAAGGTCATTAGCGCTCGCTATAATAAAGAATACGAGCAATCGCAATATCGACATCAATGGCTTCACGTTTGATGTGAAATGTGCTAATGGCGCAGCCTCATCTTCATTGATAGAGCAGAATTATTTGGTCAAGCCAGGGAGATTTGTTAAATTAAATGTCAGGATCGATAGCTTTGAATTTAATTTTCCCGTTGAAACTGTTTTGCGCAAGGGGTTCACTCTGGGGAAAACGCAGCTTAATTCCGAGAGTAAATGGAAAAAATTCATTTTATCCGAGACTGATTATGACACCTCTCTTTCCGACATCCCGAAAACTTGCACCAAGGTCACTTCTTCTTGCCTCAAACCAGATGAAGTCATTAGGCCATTTCAAGCTCTAGTTTTACCTAATCCCATGAATAAGCAAAGTCCTGAAGAACCAGAGCCTTCCGATAACTCTCTGCTCAAATTGGAAGATTATGATTTAGTCAGCGTGACGGACGCTGATGATTTGCTCTCTGATTTCGAAATTTTATCTCGCATTACTTCGAATCACGTATGACGTGCTACTCAAAAGGAAGTGAAAAAAGGATCTGATTTTAAATGACGTTTGAACTTTAGTTAGTCTTCAAGAATTTTAGGATATAAAATGTAGCATCCATAATGCTACTGCATATGACACACAAGATGTCTCTCGCTCGGATACTCGCTTCAAGAATACTTGTTTTGGAAATGGTAAACATTAAGGACACCGCCCCTGAGAGCGAGGGTATGTTTGTTTGTGTTTTATATTCGAAAAAATGGATGCTAACGTCAAGAGCAAAAATTTAAGCAGAAGTGCAATGAGTTGCGCAAAAGAATTGCTGAAGTTGAAGAGAGTAACGAAATCTCAACTCTAGCACTATCCAGAACCAGATATTCGATAAGAAGATTGAGGCTCGAATACTCTATTCTTTTGGAAAGGCTTGAATCTAGGCTTGCTACTAAAGAGGGCAATAAAGTATCAGGCTTTACTGATTCTGAATTTAGGAACCCTCTAATGTTAAATGAAGATATAGAGCCAAAATTTCAATGTGTTGAGCAACACAAGTCTGCAATGCCCAAAGATACCTCAAATTCAAGCTCACTGAAAAAAGATATAAGAGATCCTGGTATGCCAAAGAGGCCCACTAATGCCTATTTGATGTTCTGTGAGAGGGAAAGGGAGAATATCAGAGCGGATATCGAAAGAAAAAATCCAGGACAACCAATAGTTGACTTTCCCAAAGTATTGACGGAGATTTGGAGAGGAATGAACGAAAGTGAGCGTATGCCATACTGGAAACTATTCTTAGAGGACAGAGAGAGATATCAACTGGAGATGCAAATTTATAGCAACAAGAAGCGAAATCTAAATGAGATTCCCGACATGAACATAAACGGGAACAAACTCAAGTTGGATTCTGATGAAGTCAGCGTTTATTATAATGATCACAGGGGTGGAACCAGTAACTATTACGACCCGAAAACTTCAAATGAAGGCACGGTCAATGGTAAAGGGGAGAGTGTGAACACTGGAGTAATGTTTAAAGTGAAGGGCGAGGCCTCAGGAAATTTGAATCAACAGGATAGGAAAGAAAATATGGATTTTTCGAAAGCAATACATGATGATTCTCAAGTGAATCAGCGCAGTCGGGCGAATCTCGGAACTCAAACTTTTGAGCAGAGAGATCCTCATGATGAAATGCCACAAGAAGTTAGGGAACTAAACTCAGTTTACAGTCCAGCTCATGGAAAGATCCCTGATACCGAAGATGCCCACGATGCTGTCAAAAAGTCTTGAAGGACGTATAGCCCCAAACATCAAATAACGCTATATGTCAAGAATACAAATTTATTGCCATAAATTTATTTGGGAGCTTAGCATGTTGTAATCTTTTTTATAATATCATGGCTTCGGCTAAAAACGACTATAATAACGGAATCATTCACTCTTTTCCGACCTAACTTGAAGCACGGGTTTTCTTAGACTTATCAAGACCAATCTCATCGCGATGGCGCTTTCTCTTATGTCTCAATTTTTCATTATTTGTTATTCTCTGTCTTGCAGCCATTTCAGGAGAATTGATTGTCTCTTTTGCTCTGTAGGCCCTTCTAACCAATCTCCTCTCATCCATCTGTTTGCGTGCAGAATTGTAAATCTCTCCGAATTTCATTATTCCCAATTTATCTTCCAATATCTTCAAGCACTCTTTTGCCATGGTTTGTAACTCGTGATTGTTTGCTGCATTTTCGAGAGTCACGGATAGCGCAAGAATCAACTGCTGAGCAAACCCTGTTAACCTTTCTATACTTGCAACCTGTGATATCATGGCGCCGAGCTGGATCGCTGCCAGCTTCGCAACAAAGTCATTTTCTGGAATATTCTGTCTCATCAAAGAGCATATTCGAGACAACACGAATTCGGTGCCCATCACATGCAGCGATTTTTCATCCTCAGACAATAGATTTTCCGATTCATCGATTTTGTGAAAGGAAGTTTTCTTGGATTCCCATCTTCTCACGATTTTTATGAGATTTCTGACCACTTGTTGCGCTAGCTTTTGAGAAACTTCTGGCGCATTAAGCTGCCTGACTGATCGGTATGCTATAGATTGGATTTGATCGTCAGTAATTTCAAACGTAATGTTATCCAAGTTGTCTAGAAAAATCCCTATCAAGCGGGAGCTCAAATATCTGACCCAGCTATGCGGGTACAATAAGGCCTCCATCAAGTTAGTCCACATATCCTCATAGCTCTTGGAAAAGATCTCCGATCCACAGTACTCGCAAATTGATGCAAATACATTCATGGCAGTATAAATCATTTCCCAATCAAATTCTGACTCTTCGCATCCTTTTTTTGCAGTAGAAATGACACCCTCAATTACTTTGTATGTAGCAGCGTCAAGTTTCAAATTAGAACCCGAACCCCTGCACGATAAATATAATTTGTAAACAAGTAGACCGCACCTCTTGAGAAGAGTGTTGGTGTCTTGAGTAACCCATGAGAAGCAAAAGTTTTCCATGGAAACTAATTTGTTCTGACTCACCCTCTTGAATAACTCTATGATGAGGATTGATGCCATTTCACGGCATTTCAGAGAGTCATCAGAAACAGCTATCTTAGCCAAACCAACGAAAAAACTTGTGGATAATTGTTCAAGAAGCAGGGGCGGAGAGCTCTGAATAATAGAATGCATGATCTCCAAGACTGATTGTCTTCCAGACTCTGTGGGATATTCCAAATTACTAACCAAGAACTTGAAAGATTTGTCGAGTTTCGATGAGTTGTGTTCGTACTCCATCAAAAATTTGAAGTATAAATTCCTAGAAGTATCCCGAATATTCTTGTTGTGATTCACAATCATTATAGTTGAAACCTTTTCCATTATTTCGTAAACTTCTGGAAACATGACATGTTGAGAAATTATAGCTTTTAAAAAATTGAATGCCCGGCTTTGCTTCTCAGGATCTTCCAAATCGGGCATAATTCTCACGAGTAAGTATTTCATGGCGGTGTCACTTACTTCAACTGTAATTCTATCAGCCACGATAGTAGCTAGATATCGCAAGCAAACCTGACAAAGTTCATTAGAAGTAGACGGCATATTCTGAATAATATCAAATGCTCGCAGTGCTGTTCTTTCGAAAAACTCATCTTTGGATTGTGGAAACGGAATTTTTGCAATGATGTCCAAAACTCTGTACACAGAAACCAATAGTTGTTCATCCTCGGAATGTAAACTTGCTTCAATATTAGGCAATAAGCCGTCTAAATTTGAGACTGTTTGCAAAGAATCATGTTTCACCAAAGCAGATCTTAATAAAGCGAAGCTAAATCTTTGAATGGTATGTGTTGCTTGCAATCTGTCTGAATTAATCTCCGTGGCTTTGGAATTTAACTTGACAAGATAATGCTCATCAGTCTTCTTCGTCTCCTTTGAGCGCGTGTTGTTGACTTCATCCAATGACTGTGTGTGTAGTTCGTAGCATAGTACTAGGATGTCAATTTTAGAGGAATTTGGATTCTTTTGGAGACCAGTAGAATAAGATTGAATCAATTCGTCTAATTTTTTTTTTGTTTTCAAGGAAAGGTTTTCACTCAATAGCAACTTAATTGGTTCAATTAGAAAATGAAATTGGGGCAAGCTTATTAGAGACGAAAGAATTTGACCTGTTTGAAAACTGGTCTTTGCTTTAACTTCCTTCATTCTACTGGTATAGCCTTCTGCATCCTTTTCACTCCCTGTAGCACCAAAAATATCCTCCATAATAATACTTGCTATGAGTGGCACTGATTCATCTAAGTCACCACAAACGAAATGTTCTTTTGCAGCCTCCATAACAGAATGAAGTGTATAGCTCAAAATATGAATCTGCGATCCTCTTGTGAGAGCAGATCGAAGTTCTTTCACGAGAAATTTGAAATATTTGGGTCCCAATATCGACGAAACTTTACTCAAATTCATCCTGACTGTATCTCTTATACTTTGAGACTTGGACCTCAAGCTTTGACAAGTTGTAGTCAAAGTGCCCGAGATTGCTGGTTCGGCCATTGTGTCCGAAACACAAAGAAGACAGTTGATTGCGGCCTCAAGCAAACCCAAACGAGCTTTCATGGTGGTATCATCTCTGATCTTCAAAACTTTGAATATTGGATTATAGAATTCATTCATGATTTGCTTGTCTAATTTCACTGTGTCTTGGGGCAAATTTTTAAAGCATTCAATCATATTATTGTTTTCTTGCCTCAGGTATTTGATAGACTCAATTAGCCCTTCCGATAAAGTGACTGCACATTGCACAGCATCCTTGATATTATGAGAAGAAGCTTTTGTTACTGCTGTAATTTTTTGTCTGAACAATTGCCTGAAATGCTCCCATTTTAATGACCTTACCAAAAAAGACCAAAGTTTTAAAGTCTCATGCAAAAGCGGCCGTAATTTTTCTTCTTGAGTAGCTAGATATACTTCAGTCATAGGCAAAATGTAATAAAAAATGGCATCGGGACTAAGATGTGACCTGAATTTTTGGATTTGCTTGATTGCATTTAACCTGTGGGATAACTGAATATGAGTGAAATTCTTGAAGAAGTCAAACTCTTCGTCATCGGACAATAAAATTCTCATGGAATTAAACTCATCGGTGAGAGTGTATTTTTTGACCAAATGTGACAAAATTTGGATGTAGCCATTTGTAATAGCTTCCGAATCTTTCTTGATTCCTAATCTAAGTTGAGGCAATATCACGGAGTGAAGTAAGAAGGACCCACCAGCAGAATCTAAAGAAGATTGTTCGACTAAGCAGTCAATGAAACGCATTATTGTGAAGGCAGCACTTGAACGGATAACAAACTCATTAGAATCATTCATGAAGAACAAACAGCAGTTAAGAATAGGAGTCCATTGTTGTGCAGCGAGGTGAGTACTAGATTCTTCATTGATAGTCTTGAAAGCTTTTAATCTTCTTTCAAAATCAAGTTCTGATAATCTAGTGGCAGAGTAGGAATTAAGGTCTGACAATAAATCTCCAAGCTGTCTGTAAGCTGTGAACTTTAAACCGATTGCAACAAATAATTTGACTAGACACTCTCTCATATCTCGATCCATCCATGATCGAAGAGCCTTTGAGGCACATTCGTAAAGTCCTTTAATGTCTTCAAATGGGCAGTCGAGTTGATCAATAATAGGAATGAGGGAAAGAAGAATACTAATTCTGTCCTTTGATGCTATCTGCGTTGGCGGTTTGTCAAGAGCCGCAGCGCAGGAATTGACCAATTTTTTCATAAAAGTTTGGTCAAAGACAAAGTTACCCTCAATGACAAGTAACAATAATGTTGCTGAACGAGAATTTATTTCTCTTTCATCGGAATTCTCAATGATTTCAGGT
Organism: Metschnikowia dekortorum; assembly: GCA_009756545.1. NCBI lineage: Eukaryota > Fungi > Ascomycota > Pichiomycetes > Serinales > Metschnikowiaceae > Metschnikowia > Metschnikowia dekortorum. Next base: position 119,316 of record WFIU01000026.1, read on the forward strand.
AACACAACGAGCAAACAATCCACTATCATCGCCAAAACAGTAGCAAATTGTTCATCATACACGGCCTTTCTGGTGAATGCAGAGATGCAGAAGTCTAAAATCCCGGAGCGAACACTATCTTTGCATAACGGATGTGAAAGCAAGCTCATCAATGCCTCCACTGGAGCAAAGTTGTCGTAATAAAAGAAGCGATAAAGGGATGGTGTTCCTATCCAACCGAGAATGACTTGCAATAATGCTGAAGGTTGTTGCAAATTTTCTTGTGCAAAGTTGTCTAGCCTAGGTTTGACAATTGCGTTGTATATCAATTCCAGTTCATGGGTCCAATCGTATGAACCTGAAGTAATCTTAAAGAAATGGTCAAGACATTTCAATCCACTCTGCCTTAAATTTTTTGCTTGCTTCATCAATAAATCGTTGTCAGTGCGTGTATCAACGACTTGCTGAGCACTAATCAAAATAAAGACTAGAGGCTTAATAGTCTCTTTGAGCAAATTTGCATGCTTGAATCCCAATCCGATATATAATTCAAACAACATATTGAGGTATCCTTGCATGTTGCGGAAATCTCTGTTAGTGAAAGACGTGAATTCTTTCGACATATTGGTGTCGAGAAGAGAAATTTTTTCTGCAATGATCGACAAGAATTGAAGGATATATTCATCCGGTAAATTTGGCAAAACAGAGGCTATTGCAAATTTTCTGCCGTTCTTGCTATTACTTTTTGTTGCGCCTTTAGCCCTGCCATGAAGAATTCGTAACACAATTGGCATCACATGAACTCTGTCAGAATCTTCGATTTTTGAGTCGGAACTTTGTGCCAAAAGCAGTTGCAACTCATCACGAAATAATCTGTCATCAAGCAAGTTTCTCAAATTGTCTTGATACTTGTTTATCTCCACTATTTTCCAGGCAAAAATGATATTAAGTGACTCTTTTTGTACTTCCGGTAATTTGGATGAGACGTTCTCTAAAACGAGTGTGAATAGAATGTCATTTCCCTCTAACTTCTTCAAGTTCTTGAATTTGGAGAATGTGCTGAGCAATTGAAGTTTATCTTTTGCTGACCAGTCAGCTGCTTCATCGAATTCATCTTCTGTAAAATCATACAAATTCTTGACAATTTGAATGAGCTGAGTTCCATGCAGTTCAGCAGCAAACTGAGTTGCCTGTAAAGCCGAAATGACCCTATTTCTCATATTCGACTTGTACTGCTGGTGAGATTTTTCTTCAAATGTATCGAAGATAGATGCTTCATATCCCGAAGCACATTTGTAGATAGTTGAAGAGGCAACCTTGATACTGTTGCTTAGTTTCTCATCAGAGGTTTGAATTACACTCCCCTCTGAGTCTGCAACGTCAATAGACATGGGCTGTTGGCTTGGACACACGCCAGATTGCTCTCTGTAATTTAGACATAAAAATTTCACGAAAACTTTCCAAATCAAATCTGTACACCCGGCCTTCGCAAGATTGGGAAGACACTCGTACACAGATATCCAGCATGGGCGAAAGTTGTCAGACAAAATGCCAATAATAAAATTCACAAACATAGATTTCTCTTCATGCAGTTTGTGTTCCATATTCACAAATTCATCGAACAAAACACGTATTCTTAATTTGATATCATTTGCATTACTCACTTCAAGAGGTATTTGGTCGATGACTCGAATATAAACCAAAAATGAAGGAATTTGGGCACCAACACATTTGTAAATAGAGGATAAGCAGTCAATCGTGGTGTATCTGAGACCCTTGTTTGGGGCACTTAGGTTAGAAGCAAGTTGAGTGTAGATGAAATCGAGGTCAGCTCTAATGAAGTGAGTATTACCTTCAGAGCATGACTCGACCAAAGTCGTAAAACTCGAAATGTACTCAATTGATTGCTTGGATATCTCGAGCGTGGTTTTAAAAATGTCAAATATTCTAGGAAGCGTAGCAGGCTGGCCCCTTGTGGTTGTTATGGCGAGCCTTAAAAGGATACCTCTCGTTCCACTAAGTAAAACAGAGTTTGTGAGTTGAGAGGACTCCAAATTGTTCAACGCATTCAAAATTGAGTCGAATTCGAGAGCATTGGGCGGCAAATAGGAGGCTAACCTTAATTTCCAATAAAGAGAAATCAAGCTAGAGTCATCCAAATCGCGAGCACCTAATGCAATCGATGCCACAAGACGCTTCAGTACATCGGCTGGAAGAATAATGTTTGCGAATTTGAACTCAGAACGGTCCTCAAACTTCATCAAGAACCTAGCAATACAGAGCATTCCCTCTTCATTCTGTACTTTACTGACAATAGATTGGAGATATTTTTCGATTCCGAATCCACGTAATTTATGTTCGAAAGTCGGTATTAAAAGTTCACAAAAGCTTAAGAAATAACGGCAATCAGCTCTGGATGATAAATAATCTGCCATAAAATGAAAGGTTTTATTGAGATTCTGGAGGTCCGAATTTCTAACAATAACTGCAAAGAGGTGAGCAGTTGATGCCAACAATGAAAATGGTAAGTTTTTGTCAGATGTGAGGAGCTGTTCCGCTTTGAAGAGAACTTTTTTTACCACTTCCAACAAGCGAGGCAAGTCCAGTACTTTGTTTCCAGAGTCCGCAAAAGTTATCGCTATCAACAAATTTAAAATATACCCAAGGCGATTATGTGATTCAGCGACATTGACCACGTTCTCAGAAATACCCATACAAAGATTGAAAAATGTTTCACATGAGTCACGTGAGCCGTGCTGTAAAACTTGCAAGACTGTGTCACACACTATACTGACTTGAGCATCTCCACCCTTTGTGCTATCAAAAGCAATTGAAATTAATACGGACAAAAGCAAACTTGCTTTTGAATGGAAGGTCATTGCCGTGTTTTTCATGGACTCGTTAAAAAGAATCACCAACGACTCTCTGTAAGAATGGTTTTTTTCAAGCTCCGGACTTTGCTCGAAAAATGCAAAATCTACTAGATCCTCGAGCACTTCTTGTTTCAGTTTTTTAACCAAAAATGAAAAAGCTTCTGCGCAAAACCTTGACACGTAATTGTTTTTCGATATGGTTAGAATCGGCAATATTTCCAAAAAGGTTGGTTTTAGATCAGTGACGAGACTCCTGGCTAAATACTTGAATGCGAATGCCATAGAGTTGAAAGCCCATTCTAACATTGTTGCCGAGATTTTCATGCTCTTAGAGTCATTAACGTTTAAATCCAGAGTCAAATTGAGGATCATCCTCAAGTATGTAATATAATAAGGCATGAAGTCGGGACCTAGATCATGAATAAACTGAGTGACAAGTTCCAACAAGGGCTGTATTGAATTTAAATCTTTCTTTTCGATATGCTTGAGTAATGAATGGAAAATTTTCTCTTGGTGATGTATAATTTGTGGCAATGTCTGAGAGACGCTTTCGATATCAGTCAAGAGATCTGTGAAATTCTCACTGAGATTCAATTCTTTCCAATGCTGCAAAATGACCAAAAAGTGAGAAGTTTCAACATTGTCGTACGCTCTTGTATTCAACTTTTTGCTAGGCTCGATTTTAAGAGTATCTACTCTTTCTTTGAAAGATTTGAAAGCATGCTTTTTTTTAGATTCCGTGGATTTGTGAGCGGGCCGAACCATAGTCCATCGAGTATAGTATGAATATTTTTTTTAGGTCATCTCATCTTCTCGAAAGAAATGAGATGTACGGATGGGATGTCAAATGACTCGTCCTGCGGATAAATTACACATAACAACAACACATCGAATTAAATTTCGGTTGGAAGCAAAGGATACTACGAAAAGTACTTGCAACCAAGTAATACATGTGAGAAATACGACTTGGGAGAGATGTACATGTGTCCCAAAGTAGCATGCTCAGAAAGTGCTACATTCATCACGTGATATTAGACTGAATTTTAGGTATCGAACGATGCATTGCGGCGTGGCAAAACATTATGGTTGACCCAACAGAACGCAGTTCCCTCTTAGGGCCAAACGGAAACGAAAGATTGGGAGCCACTCTTCAAGCCAATAAAACAGGATCCAGAATATCACAACTGCCTAAAATAGGCTTGCAAAGAATTAGCAGAACTAGCCAGAAGCTCAAACTATTACCGGTGGATCCCAACTTAGATTCACATGATGCAACCTTTGATACCCAATCTGCCGACAGTACTAACAGTACAGGTGGCGGCGTTTATTCACAAGTGACAAAAATAACGGACAGACCTGCTCGAAAAGATGCTGAAATATTAGGAAAACTGCATAGAGATCTTCTTCCAAGAGTTACCGCTTACTGCACTTGTGGGTCTTACAAAATGAAGGATCTATTAAGATGGTTAAAAGATAGAAAAAGGATACACAATACATCCCCGAAACTCTTCGATGAATGTCTCTATACTCCATTTACTTACAAAGACTGGCGAAGTGATTCCGAAGATGACAGTAAAAAGCTCATTCGGTTGGCCGATGATGGAGGTGACATTGAGTTCGGGAAAAAAAGTGATGTGTTCATTTTCGAGTATGGTGTGATTATCATGTGGGGATTTTCACCAAAAGAAGAACAAGCATTTCTTGACGATTTAGCTAAATTCGAAAGTGAAAAACTATCGTCAGAGGACATACAAGTGGAGGAGTTTAACTACTACATAACAACATCATACCAGCCAAGAATTTACAACGACTTCATAACTTTAAAGGACGACTCGAATTACATGTTGAAACTTTCGATCTCTCACGCTCTAGCGCAATCAGTGAAAATTTCCCTATTTGAGGAACTAGTCGATAACACGATTGAGGACACTCATGATATACCTCAACAAATTGCTCACACAGGTAAAGTCGAAATGACCAGGGATGAAACAATGAAGTCAATTGGAGAACTCTTCATTTTGAGGATCAACATCAATCTTCACGGGTCAGTTCTTGATTCTCCCGAGCTTATGTGGGCAGAGCCACACCTAGAACCAATTTACCAGGCTACTAGAGGATACTTAGAGATTAACCAGAGAGTTGAGTTACTCAATCAGAGGCTCGAAGTCATATCCGATCTATTGCAAATGCTTAAAGAACAGCTTGGGCACTCACATGAGGAAAATCTTGAATTCATTGTTGTGTTGCTAGTTTGCATTGAAGTCTTAGTCAGCGTGGTTAATATTGTCGTGGATATCTTGACATTTTGACATTGTAATATTTCTTGCATCGATGCGAAAATCTCTTAGCTGAAAAACTAAGAGGCTGAATTCGTGAGTGATAAACGAACTTAAATTCGCTAGGCTTCTATATTATACAATCCAAAAATTATTTTTCGCTGTTTACCACATCCAGATAATTGTTCACTTTGTTTCGGGTTGTACACTTAGTGAACTTAGCAACAATGCTCCGCAACCCCCATCTCAGCCGAAAATGTTGGTGCTCATAACCATTTGGGGCGAATTTTTTGTTGCTTTCATGCAAAAAAGTGAGACAAATTCTGGCACACAAGTAACTTTTCGATGCTGGAGTGTATATACTTTCTTGTATTCGAATTGTATTGGCTCGCGCATTGAAAGTTTCTTGCTGCACTTTTATGCGCACCAGCCACAAAAATTTGCATTGGCCACAATTTAAGACACTGGAAAACCTTACAGTTCAAAGAGCAAGCAATATTTTGAGACAAAACTAAATAAGGACGAACTCACAAGTCAATAACTGGGTCAAAAGATTTCTAGACTGCATCATTTTGACTACTTCATTCAGTACGCATAGAAGAATCTCCTACAAGCTCTACTTTCACGTAAGTCGAATCTTGTCCAAACGAGAGATGACTGAATCTCAAGTATGTCCGGTGTCAAATTTGATAAGAACAAGCAAATTATCATCAAATTTCATACGCAACAATATTCATACTATTAATAAGCCCATTAAGGTGATAATTGACTCCAATTTCATAGAGATGTCTAAAAATCTTACGCCGGAGGAAGTGAAGAGCGGAAGACGGCTCGTATTATTGGAGTTGACTCAAGAAGATAATTCCACATTTCGCATCGACAGCAGGAAAGCGGAGTCCAGCGGCGCACCAAGAAAACCAAATCAGCTTATCATCTCTTGCATTCTCTGGAAAGATGCAAACGAATGCGTGGTGACCTCAGTCGATATTCTTCTAGTTCTTGAAGCATTAGTGAACGAAACTTTCAGTGTCGAAGAAAAGAGCAGAATACGCAGAAATTTACAATCCTTAAAGCCATTCACAGTGACTAGAAAATCAGCAAATGAACTTTTTAAATCGGTTATGGCTATGGATAACCCAAAGCCAAGAAATATTGAGAAGGACTTGAAGGTTTTTAAATGGAGTCAATTTGTGGATGCAATTTCAAAGGTAATGTCCAAATATTCTTCAAATCCCGCAATTTCAGTACAACCGCGGGCATTAAGTGAAGATAAGCCCGCCCATGATAGTGGAGAATTTAATCAGCCTACTTTTACGTCGACACCTTGGTCTTTTCCAGGGAAATCCCTGCAGAGTGAGCACATGCTGCAGCCGAGGCCTCGCAAAACAATCATCCCAAGTTGCAAATGCAAATACCAAGCCTTATCTACCCATGGGCTTTGCTACATGGAGTCAACCACAAAGCACCTTACAACAAAGCAGAACATCCCGGTCTGAATTTGACAGCAAGTCAAATTCTGAGGGATCAGGGTATCTCACAGATTTGTCATTCAAAGCAAGACCACTAACAGCAGAAACATCCGTCTTCAGCTCCTCAGAAGGTGCTCGCGGGCTGTGTGGAGCTGATAGCCGGAAGAACACCGATTCCTCAGACAATTCTACGCGCACGCGACATAATTCTCAAGACAGTGATGATCTGAGTGGCAATTTATCCACGGGCTCGTCAATTGAATCTTCAAAAATAAAGGACAACGGTCAAAAGCTAAGTTTAGCAAATATGGAAAAACATGATCGTCAATGGGAACTGTTGATTTCTAATGGATCAAGAAGCGGTGAACGTAGTCCTGTCGAAGTCCTGTCAGAGCAGAACTTTCGAAATGGAAAGAGTGAACGAAAGAGGGGTCGCAAGAGGAAGAAAAAAGAGCGGAGAAGAAAAAATAAAACAGCTTTGCCATCCATTCCTTCTTCGTTAAATCGCTCATTTCCATTACCGAACCCACTGCAGATAGAGATGTACTCGAAGTCCCCAGATCTTGTTGTGTTGGATCCACTCAGCGAAAAGCTCTCTTCAGAATCGTCATCATCAACATAGCCAAATTTAATCTATCCCCATTCGAATGAACGTGCACTACAAAAACAACACTAATCTAATGTATGACTAAATATAATTGCTATTGTTTAGCGTGGGGATGCAAAGAGTTTTTGAAGTCTGCAACGCTCTGAATGGTGGCTTTCTCGCCAGCAGCTACCGTAACAACATTTAGATAGTCCGAGGGGGTTTTCACGCTTTCCTGATTGGCTGACGTATCTAGCGCAAACGGCGTTGCCAATCTAGACAATTCTAAAGACTTTCCATACAGTTCATGAGGAGAGCCGGATTGAAGAAGAATAGAGCGAGGCCCGATCACTCGGACAAAATCCTGGTTTTCTTCAAATACTTTATGTTTTAAGCGCTGTGTAACTTGGAGAGTTTTCCAGTAATAAAACTTTGCTTCTAGGACAAAGTCCATCGCTTTCTTCAAATGCATAGGACGTTTAGGATTCACGAACTTTACGTTCAGATAGGTAACAGGGTTTGAAAATTCTATCACGCAGTTCTGTAAATCATGAGGTCCATTTACAGATACTCCTATCAAGCTATTCTTGTTCACGGCAATCTCTTCGCCCTCAGCTATAGTTGCTGAGTATACAAGTCCGCTTCCTACCAAACCAAGTGCTCCTCTTCCATGTACAAAAATAAATCCACGCTTGAACCAACTGGACAAACCAGTGGGTTTTCTCGAGCTCAAATTTAGGATTTTGCTTAACCTTTTCGATATTTTAGAGGGCAACTTGCGTGTCGAAATGTCTAAGGAAGGCCCCGTGTACACTTGTAATGCATCCCGCTTTAAAAAAGCCCAGTCTTTCGCCCCATCCACAGACACAGTAGCGAAAGACTTTGGCGTGGTTTTCCTGAAAACAGCGGGAAATAAAGTAGGTGTATTCGAAGAAACCATCATTGTGAAGGAAGACGAGCTCAAAACTTCCTGAAACCTTGAAGCAAAGTTTCCATAGAAAAACCTTCGGAACGGATCGACAAATTTCGAAGTAAGTTTGATATTTGCAAGATTCGCTTGTAAAGTTAAAAGTGTATGTCTTCTAATATAAACAGGCAAAGAAGGCGGCGCCCCAATGGTGAGGGCTGAAGGCGGTGATCCAATTGCCTCTAGTTGTACGTCGTCAACGGTATTAAGTTTGGGCAAACTCTTCACATGACCAAGATTTTTCACATCATCCCCCGTATCATATTTGGCAGAATCAAATCTTGATGCCACAGAGGCCTGATCAACAGAGGCCCATCGGACGAATTCCTTAAAGTTTTTTCTGCTGATTTTTAGCATTGGATGACTGTAATAGTTGCAGTACGAGATTTCGACATTCGCGAATAGAATTTGAGGATCGCTTTACCGTAGGTCGTAGAATCCCATTCAGCAGCTGAGTTTTAGCTCATACGTCATAAATCATTACTGATTTATTTCACGTAAGTATATAATGAAAGAAGGAAATTTTGGGCAATTATAAGAACGTTTAATTTTTGTTCGCTATGTAAACGAATGTCACGAACACTGATATTCACACTGACATTTGGTACTTTCATGTCGAAAAATTTGTCTAGTGAGACCTGGCCTAATCCATTTTCAAGAACCAGAATGAGTCTATCTACGGACTGGCGAGAAGCAAACTTCAGCCAGAATATGTCGTGAGTCAAACCGGACGGGTAGTGCCTGCATACCGTATACGTTTCATTATATGTAAGATTTCATATTCTTGAGAGCAGATTTCTGTTTCCTAAGTTAACGTAAATACCTGTACTTGGTTCCACCTGTTAAAATGATTAAGTGGGCGTTCACTAACCACTGTCCATGTAATGGCGCTATGAGGTCTTCAAACAACAGCTCAATCAGGAGGTGCAAGCAGAGGTGTTGTTAAGGTACCCTCACTAAACGCTGTGCATAAAGCATGTGCTTCGTCTTGAGCTTTCACATAGACCAAGTGAATGCAATGGGAGATTTCCTCCCCTTGGATTAACTAGGTATTCCTCATCTATACTAGGTTCAATACGTACCATCACAAACCTAGGAAAGTGCATTGATTTTGGAGTGACAGTCTGGTGAACTATCTTCCCGATGTGTTCTAATGTTATGGTGCAGTGGATAGCGCCTCAGAACAGCCTTTTTTCGCGAAGCTGGAAATAATGCACGATCCTGTCTGGAGTACGACTGTTGTTCTCAGCCCCTCCAGGATCCTACCATTTTTTACGAGGGGTCGGTCCTCTACCTACCCTCTTTTGCCCGTATGCTTGCCCTGCGATTTGCATTTACACTTCATTAGAAACGTATCAAATAAATTCTATGAATATGACTTCTTTGAATATAATTCTCCGTGTATATAAACTGCTTTGATTCGGAAATGACCTTAGCTTCATTGCGATAACATCCTACCTGGCCTAAATTTATTCTTCAAGCAGTCTTGGATCTTTCACTTATGATGCCCTCCTTGATAAATTTCACGAGTCTATCGCCGTATTCGCTGGCGGGTATTGCCGAGATTGTACTTTTCGAGTGATTGAAGCTGCGCCACATGGTCTCTAACCTTTTCTTGAAATTATAATTTGTCAAACAATCAATGATGCCGAGATAATAAATTTCAGAAATGGGCTCATTGCTTGCATTCGTTGCACGAATCCCCCCATTGTGACCGTAAAAAATATACTTAGAGCGTCCCGGGAAAACATCTTTAGGAAGATCTGTCCCGCGGTCTATGTCTCTTGGATTAGTCTTGAATACCTCTTCCTTAAGATTGGATTTTGGATCGAACACGGACAATTTGGCATGATTTGCAGTGTTACCCAATTTTACGTCATGTACACCTAGTAACAAAGAGTAGTCCATGACATTTATCTTTTTGAGGAGACTCACATCAGCTTCCAACTGCTCAAGGAAAATTTTTTTCTTATCTGGTCCAAATTTTATGTGATCTTGCCGCTCAAGCCAGTTTAAGTCTTTAAGCGTTACGCTTGACAAATCTGGTTGTTTCTCGCCTTCTTTTGCGAGGTTTGTGTATCGGCCCCAGGTGGATCCTTTCAAATCGTATTTCAAATGAATATCTCTATGCGGGGGAAAAAGATTGTTCATCACAATGAAGTGGATTGTTCTCATACCCCCATTCACTTTTAAGCGGTGTAATCCGTAGAATTGACTAATCAAAGTGTTCGGATTGCTTTTGACATGCAGATGATAATCTTTGAGAATTCTTCGTAGTTGCTTGTGCTCGCTATGATGTATTGTCTTGATGATGAACCGAAAGTCTCTTGAATAGTAAAAGAAAGAGCCGCTTTTACCCGTAGATCCTAATTCAGAAAGAATACATTTTCCTGTAATAGACATCAAATAATCAGCAGGATCAATACCAAACATGCTTCTGAGTTCTCTGAAAACTTCGGGTGCGTAATCTTTGAATTTAAATTCGAATTTTGATGATGGAGTAACTTCACTACCCTCCATGTTGAACTTAAGTTTCGTAGTGGTGCTAAAATCCTGGTCTGTCAACTTGCTCATGACTCCCGAGCACCTCAGGACAGCCACTCGAATGCCTGTGAGCATATTATAAGCCATGACAAAATTTTGGTGGCCCTCGCTGATCTTATTACCAAGAAGTACTGTTTCTTCTTCCATGAGATTTCGTTTCTGAATATTCTTCTTGATTAAACTTTGCTTCATTCGGGCAATTTCAGCGTCTTGAGCAGATTGCTTGCGAGCCGTCTCCTCAGACAATCGACGGGATGAATTTTTGCTCTTTTCTTTGTGCCAAAGTTTTGTGGGAATTCTGCGTAAGCTCAGAAACTGCTTTAGTTGTGGTCTTTGGTCCGATTCATAAGATTCCCTGTGTCTATTAACATCACTAAACAGCTTTCGAGCTGCAGTAACTCTAGGTGATGTGGGTTTTATCACTTCTGTTTGGTGTTTATTGGACTCTAGTTCTTGGATGATTTCGTCGCTCAAACGAAATTCCCTGTGCCTATTTGAGTCTGATTGCGCAAAATCGAATGCGTTTTGATCGTGGCTTTCGCTGTGCTTCTTTTGTGTTTCTTGAATTGGCTTGGGTGTCATCTCTGTCACGGTGCCCAAGTCCAGTTCCGAATCTCTCAATTTTTGAACCGGCAAAGTGTACTCAGAAGTGTTGAGGTTTTCTTCGGCGAAGGAGCTAGGTACGGTTTCACCGCTGAATGCTTCAGAATTATCAGAATTAGCGCCTCGGATAGAGGTGAGGGACGGCGAGGAAGGCGTTCCAGGTTTTTCTATTTGGCAGTAAGGAGGACTTAGATCTTGAATTTTAGCCGAGTATACGTCCAAACTTTGTTTTTGAAGAAGAAGTTCATTTTTATGGGTTGAGATATCCATCAGCTATCTGACCTAACACAAGTGGACGAATCTATTGACGACGATCTGATTTAGAAGCTTCGGGAGGTGTTTGTATTGATGTAAATTTTGTGATACCGACCTAGTTCGAGCTATCAAATATGGCAGTCAATGAATACTTTGATGCAATTTGTGTTGCTAGTGTCTGTGTATCGCGTACAAGGAATTGACGACGAAATGCCTCAACCAAAACAGGGACAGGTGATAATGCTAAATCGACTTGACGAATGACTGATGAAATGACCACGCTGGTATCACTAGGTACTGCTGATGATTTTTGTGGTTTAAGGAAAAAAGCAAGAAAATCAAATGTAAATGCAAGGGTGTTTGGAAAAAAAAAATAGAGCTTAGATAGCCAGGAATTCAGAATAGAATTTTGTAGCGCCTGCGTGGCTGAGAAAATCCTCGCTTGGCACACACCGTTCACGTGTGCTATTACTGAGCATGAGTGCAGGAACATATAGTGAAGGCCTCAAATTTATGATATCTAAACAGCTAGTTAATTGTATCTTTCTAGAACGAACGTGAAACGACAGCACCAGGCGAAATGAATTGAATTAAGAGTTTGTGCATCCTCGCAAGATTCCTTTGCCGCACACAAGCTAGCTGGTCAAACGAACACTGCTGCGCAATTCTGTTAGAATTTCATCGCAAGAATGCTATCAAATTACACTAGCCATTTTCTTGCCCCTTCAGAGGTCTAATATGCGCGAGGGGCAAAATGAAAGGAAAAGCTGTGTGTCTGACAAGCGCGCGTGCGTAGCTGCATTCAAACCTACCCGTAGCGACCGTTCTTCATTGTAGGCGAACTTTTTTGCCGCACTTAACTTTCATGCCATACATAATTTTAGCTATTTAAATTTTTTTAGTAGACAAGAACGGGCTGGAGTAAAATATCATCTAGACTTCTTCTTTTTTCTCAATGCAAATTCAAACTTTCTTGGCCGTCGTTTCAATTTTTATAAATGTTGTGTCTGCAATGGGACAGACAAATTTAGGTAACATAATCTCCGTGCCCAATATGGAATATTTGATGTCAATTCACGCACAAGACTTGAGCGGCAAGAAATCCAGATGGAAACAACGGAGAAGGCCTAAACAGCAGCTTTTTTACATCCAAGACTCTGATTCCTACATCGCCCCTACAGACTTGAAGCAAGAATGGCTTCGGGGGTCCGAACACAGTGTTAGCAGCTTTGTACGGGACCTGAAGGCGGTTGAAAACATGCGCCACAATGGAGATCATATTCTCTATACACATTTCTATTTTCGAGATCTTCGTGATGAACTTTCCGAGAAACTTTACCCAGTCTCGCTTTGCCACAGCGAAATATACGGCGAAGGTAGCACCGTATCTATGCAAGTCGTTCTGACTGGAAGTAGGGGTGTTTCTGGTGGGTTGAATATCGATCCTCTGATCAAATGGAAGGCTCTCACTTTCAATACGGATTTAGAGTTCGAAAAATTCGCCAGCACTGGTATGTCTATCAAGTGTAACATTGCGAAAGGGGAGGTTGGCCAGTTGTTTTTAAGCCGCACCCGCAAGCTAACTTACACTCCGTGGTCTCGCAATGTGGTTTACGATACCCAAGCCAAAAGTTTTATTGACTTGGATTTGCCTCACGACAAGTGGCCAGAAGAGAGCCGTATTATTCAGGCAGGTATAGGTGAGTGGGTATGTGCTACAAGCTCCAGAGCAGAGTTACAGTGTCATGGAGTAAGAGGGCTCTCAATACTAGAGGTCCTCAACTAAGCGGGATTTCTGAGAACACGTTTGCCTGCTTCTGAACTACCATGCAGGATATTCAACTTTCCCTCATTTCGTATTTGCACCTTTGTCCACGCTACGCGATCACGTTGCATCACCAGCCTTAGTCTATAAGGAAACTGTCTTGTCGCTCTCCGAGGTTCTTGCTCGAATCATAATGGGACTTACAGATTTTTTCAAGCGTGGACCGACTACAGAAGAGCGAATCACAGAAGCTGGTTTCGAGATTGCAGACTGTCCTGCTGAGTGTGCCACATGCACCGCCAAGTTTCCGTCAAGTCTATCATTACAAGATGATGAGAAATCTGATCTTTATGGCAGCACTGCGCCATATGGTCTCCATATAGTGGTACCTACTAATAAGAGTGATTGGGTCCATGATGCAACGGGCGTGAAGAATACTTTGGCAAATTCCGTCAGCAATTGGTCTGAAAAAGCGAAGTTTCCCGGTCTTGGTGATTCTTGCAAAATCAAAGTGACAGTCAGCTCGATTAGTTCCTTGAAATTGGAGACTGACTCGGCATATATGAATCAGACTAGCGGTGATTTGTTGCTCTTGCCTTTTTTCACCTGGGTGAAGAACTTATCTATTGAAAATGCTGGAGCAGTACTTGATAAGGTAGTTTTTGAACTCATTGAAATCAGAGATAGGGGCGCAAAAATCTTTCCCACAATTAAATACCAAGAATATCCAGAAGTTGAAGTGTCGCCGGATTTGAGCAAGGCATACATGTTCTTATGCTCTCACAAGACTCGTGATAAAAGGTGCGGTGTCACTGCCCCCATAATGAAAAAAGAGGCAGAATTCCACCTCAGAGATCTTGGTTTATTAAGAGACTTTTCGGATGACCGCCCGGGCGGCGTCAATGTGGCATATGTGAACCATATCGGAGGACATAAGTACGCAGCAAATGTTATTATTTACTTGCGAAGCTCCGGGAAAAACATATGGTTGGCTAGGTGTAACCCGAAGAACGTTGTGCCCATTATTGACGAATGCATCGTCAACGGGGGAAAAGTGTGGCCGGAGAAGGTGAGGCAGGTTCAGCAATTCAAGCAAATTCAGTGGTAGTTATTGGTAAAATACTTCGCTGCTATAATAAGACATATATTTATTGAGTTTTTTCATGACCCTACCAGATTCTATACCTCTAATTTCCATGCCTCTGCTAATGCAAGCAAAATATTTCTGCGTTTTTCCATGTAGTCAAATGACCTTTTGTTCATGATTTTGCCATGCTCCAGTAAAATGGTCTTCAACCTTGGAATTTCAGATTTTATGAAAGCTTCTGCATTACCCAGAGCGTACTTTTCAATCATTTTCTTGTAATAAGGAATCATCGAGACGTCATCATCATACTGAAGTTCACCCTGGTTCAACAAAATGTCTTTACCGAAAGCAGAAACTTTATCTTGCATCTCAACCACTTTTTTCAGAAGCGACTCAGTAGTTTCAGGAGAAATCTTCATAAGAGCCTCATCAAAGGCCTTGATTCTTCCCCCTAAATACAGAAAGTTTCCATCTGCGTTACGGCTTAGTCCAGTGTTGGAATTGATGATTGAAAGAAGATGTTCCATATCTAAGTTTTGATCAAAAACCAACGGACTCTTCAACCCATCAATTTCAATTTTTCTGGGATCAAAAAATAGTACTGTGGGCAATCTTTTTGGGCGGAAAATATTATTCAATTTGGTGGAACGCTCATCGATTTTTATCGTCCCAAGGCGCACGGTGCCCTCATCGTGCACGTAAACCTTGTTAGCCAAGTCTTCCCAAATTGTGTTGAATTCATTGGTTTCTGGAGAAACAAGTGCTACGAAGGTCTTGTGGTCGAAATTGAGCACTGAGTCCTCGAAATTTTCATCATTCAATTGCATGACACGTGAAAAGTCAGTCACATTTTGTTTCACTCTATCCTTTAGCCTAATCCCCGATATTTGCTGAATAAAGTTGCTAATTGATTGTTCATCTCTCATACCATCGAAAACGACAGGCTCGTTTTCTCCATTGAAAAGCATCAACATAGGAAAACCCGGAACTTCATACTTTTTTGTCATCAAACGCCCGTCTTCATCTCCATTAATCTTCACAATCTGTACCTCAGGAATTTGCTCGTATGTCTTTGCAAGCTCTTCAATAACGGGCATTAAGTTCAGACAGTGGCGGCACCAGTCAGCGTAAAAGTCCACCAAAGTGAATTTGCCGCTATTAATCACCGCCTCTTTGAAATTCTTATCATTGACACGGACTAGACTAGATGCACTTGCCACTGTTATTCCAAGTAAAATGTAAATTATATTCATCTTTCGGGGTCGGTTCAATCAGCACTGTCCAAGTTTGAGTTCAATTTAATCTCATTTCAGTTAGCTTTTGCAGTGTCACGTCACGACTACTTGTGCGCGCATGGTACGATAAGCGACATAATATGAATTATTCCGGACTTGATGGTTTTCCGTGCTAAACAAAGGAACACTCGTGGAAGTTATCACTCAAAGGCTATTATCTCAGCTATTTACAACTCCAGGTTCTTACACTGAAAACCCAAGCAGTATAGGTTGTATGAATTAACCTCGTTTTAAGCACTCAGTTTACCGGACAGGGGTGACAGAGAAGTGATTCTTCTATCATGGATTGCGAATGATGCGACTGCAAGCCTTTGAACTTCGATGTCTGTGTGTTCCGTTATGTTCTGATTACCTATGCGCATGGCACAAGCAAGAGCATTTTGAAGTGTGTGCGCTAAATCCTCTTACAGAACATCCTTTCGAGTGTCAAATCATTGAACTTAGACTAAACTTCGGCCTAATGTATGCTTCAACCGTCAATTCTTTTCTGGGCTTTGGCAGCAACGGAATTCCTGCTCCATGTATGATGATGTGCTGTGTGAAAGAGAAAGAAAGAAAGCCTATTTATATATTGTGGTAATGCTAACAACTCTGCAGTTCAAATCTGGGAATCTTGACGACTTCCTTGGGCCGCTCTTGTGGACAGTTATCGCGTTGAGTTAGCACTTTTTTAATTGCTGCATTTGATTGGTGTGCGCGGTTTTGAAGTGAAATGAGTGCAGCCTGGGACGCACATCCATCTAATAGTGCCTCCGCAACTCCCAGTTTTGATTACAACGTCGTTTATCAGCGACACACATTGAGTAACACGGAACAAGCCTTATTATGATTTCGTCGCACAGATGTCTCATGGAAGCCAGCAGACTAAACAGACAAATCGCATTGACATTTTTCACCAAAGAAAAATGCCAGCTATGTAAAAATGCTCGGCAAGTGTTAGACAGTGCTCTTCATCAAATCGGGCCCAGGAAGCCAGTCTTGAAAATTATTGATATTATGAAACTGGAGAATTCAGAAGCTTTTGAAAAATACTGCTTTGACGTGCCCGTGTTGCATGTAGATAGACCCGGACTAAAAAAACTGGTTAAATTCATGCATTATTTCAAAGAACAAGAACTAGTCGAGGAGATGACTAGAGACATCTCCTGATTACTTGCAGATACTCTTCCTGCATTCGCTACACCGACTTTCTTTGAATTCATTATTTTCCAAGAGGAGGTCATCTCTTTCCTGTTGGAGAAGAATCATGTTCTTGCACTGTCTGCGCAATCTTCTGTGAAGTGCTTCGACATACTGGCCGTTGCAATCGTCAGAACCAATACCTGCTGTACGCTTTATCCATCGCCCATTTTTAAAAGATATGCTTGAAGGACTTTTGCAGATCATGTTGCACACATTTGTTTCTAAAAGCAGAGGCCCGGAATATTTTTCGTTCTCTCTTATTTTCTTTTCACAAAAGTTGTCAATGGAACTTAGTAAAATTTTAGCTCTAGAGATTAGTTCCGAAGACTCTCTATCTTCCTCCTCGGGTAATATTTCGGTTTCGTCGCTGCCAGCTATGTTTGCCAAGAGTGTTTGGATCCTTCGTTGTACAGCACACTTTTTAACTTGTAAGGAGCTTACCAATATTGCCCCTGGTATCATAAAGGTTTCCTCTACATAAAAATCTTCTTCAACATCCAGAGACTTCGATCGAAACAAATTTAGTGGGCTGTTAGAACTCGCATTCGAATTAGGCTTTGCCTTCGAGAGTGTCTTGATAGATCTCTCTAAATCCGCACATGATAAATCTATTTCCAGGAGAATTTTCCATAAAGAATTGAGCAGACTTTGTAGTCTGGGTTGTTGTAAAAGGATTGACATGTTAGTTGGGGAGACAAGACGAGAAATGTGAAGTATACATGACGTGCGCTCATGGCTGCAAGAAACTTGAAGTAACTGCACCAACATTATTACACCACCGTACAAAGCTCCAATGAAGATAGGATTTTTCACTTTGTTGCAGGAAGTGAAAACCCTCTTCTCTTCTATCGAGTGAATCATAACTCTAGCCTGCACGCCGTATATGGAGAAGACGAACCCTATGATTTATGTTGAGATAGTCTATGGGATACTATAAATCTTGACCTTTATGATCTTATGTATTTGAGTATTTAATTTCTGGAGTACGAGAATAAATTCATTGGAATACTACTATGCCAGCTTCATAAATAGTTCCGGCATTCGGAAATGTTTCTGAAAATACTCGATAACAGACAAAATAAAAGAAAACATGGCTCAAAAATTCAGGGCCTAGCTTATGAGCAGTTTCGTCAAAGGCAAAGAACCAGTTAATCTCGTGATGGTTCGTGTGGAGGGTGTCGAGAATGGTACGAACGTGTTCCGTGTGTGCTGCCTGGTTTGGGCTGAAGATAAGTATATGGTCCAAGTGAACTCGACAGAAGGACTGGTGGTCCCGCAAGAGTTCTGACATATATGAGCCGAAGACTTGGGGCGCGTCGCAGAGTCCAAAGGGAAGAACCTTTCATTGGAAACGACCAAACGGGGACAAATGCACCTTCTTTGCTACCCGCATCGAATTGGATGCTATACCGGATGGTATCCAGCTGATAGCGAAACTGCGGGAAGATCCAAACAACCGCAGTTAGACCGGAGAAGGAACCTCCGTTATCAAATCAGCAAAATTCACAGGAGATTCTGTTCAAGCAATCTCTTGAAGCGTTGCAGTCTAGTGAAAAGGCAGATCATGTCGGAGCCCGACAGGTACAATCGAGGACAGACGCATCTCCACGCAACGTGAGTACAGCAGCCAGCAACTTTTTACAACGGTACGAAAGCATTCAAGAGGAGAATGTTTTTACAGATTTCTTTTGAACGACTTAATGGAGCAAATGAGTTGCTCTAGCTTTGGTCCATGGGCCAAAATATTACAGCACTTAACCCCAGCTCAAGGCTGTATGGGTAGGAAATAATCTTGAACCAATATCCGGCCAGTTAAAGTGCCTAAACGCATTATTGTGAATAGGAAAGTGAACACACCTGATTCAAAAATAATTATCAAAGTGAAGCATATGGAATTTTCAGGCACCGGGACTTCGAAATACCCTCAAACTCGGGAAGTCTCTTGAGAACACTTTTGGTCAATCGAGGTGGTGTCATTCAATTGTTTGCTGCATGTATTCCCAACACAGTAAATGACCAATCAAATCCGGCCCTCTCACAGGCGTCACTAGATAACAAAAGCAAAAGGAAACTTTCACTTTAGTCTGAATACACGTGCCCACCTCAGTTATCAGTCCATTGAGAGAATTCACGTTATCTAGAAGTTTCCAGGTTGCTGTTGTTACTGTTTTCTATCACAGAAATATTTTACAACATTAGCCTTTCAGAAAACTTGCAAGTTGCAAGCTAGATGTTTAATTTAAATGAAAAGCAATTCTGGTGGGTCTGTCAGAAAAATTTGTATACACTTCCAAACTTTCTTACTAATTCCAGAGAATTTCCTGGGTATTTGAATAGTTTTTTCACCACTTCAGAATAACTTCATTCCGTACTCCCTTCTCTCCTCTAGTATTGAACAGTGTTATTCAATGGGGTTCGAATCAGCGCGACAAAATGTTTCGGACCTCAGAGAGAGCCGACGAGTCGGGGCCACCGGGTGCAGGACAACAATACAGGATTGAGACAGGCCTAACGATGCGAAGAATTCTGTTCAAATGAGAATTGGACAGATAATCTTGAGACTTACTCCTGGTTGATTTGTGACAAAAAATTTCGTACGTTGTTCACCATGAAGTAACCATGGTGATACCTCTCTTCGTGGTAGTTTTAATGTTAACTTGTCTCAAGGCCTCATCAAGATAAGCGAATAGTTCATATACACTTCTAGTTTGTGCGCTTGTAGTATTCATATATTAACAACCTGCACATAACGCGCAAGTATGTGATAAGATAAGCACCGCTTGACGCCTCGTGCGGTTGTTTCAAAATTACTTCTGAACCATCCATACGTATTCCGCACTACAACCCACTCTTTTCTGTCTAATATAACTTCTAGAAAAGTGCTTCCAAGTCTCCAAGAATTGGACACTGAATACACTATTCCTGCATCATTGAGTCCAATAAACGTGGCTCTAGCGCTTTGACACAATTATCGATTGAGATTTTCCATCCTAGCAAGTGTCTTTCTTCAAACTAGTCACTGCTCCTGATTGAGCATTAAAAAGAAAACAAACCTCAAAAAATCTCATATCTGGGTGCTTTTGAATGGCTCCACAGATCCGATTCATAGTCATTGGTGCCGGATTAATTGGCCCCCGCCATGCCGAGCTGGTTTTAAAAAGATCAGACTGTTCCCTATTTGCAATCGTGGATCGGTCTCAGAAAGGGCCCGGAGTGGCAAAAGCTTGCGGGACCCTTCACTTCTGTACCGTCGATGACCTTTTCCACTATTGCGAGACTGCAAATATCAGATATCCGGAAGCCGCGATTATCCTGACTCCTAGCGATACACACTCCCCTATCGGAATCAAATTGGCTACAAAAGGTATTCACCTTCTCGTGGAAAAGCCTTTGGCTTCGTGCGTGGAAGATTGCGTGTCTTTGATCGATTATTGTGAACTCCTGAATGTGAAGCTTTTGATCGGCCACCACCGCCGATTCAACCCCTACATCATAGCCGCAAAGCACAATTTGAGCCGCGTGGGGAAACCCATAGCATTTCAAGGAGTTTGGGCTTTAAAAAAAAATCAGCAGTATTTTGATGAGAAGCCTTGGCGTCGCTCGCATGCGCTGGGAGGTGGAACTATTTTGATTAATTTGGTACATGACTTGGATTTGCTCCAATACCTCCTTGGGCCCATTCAGAGGGTTTTTGCAGAGCTATTGCCCCGTCAAAGAAAACCGGAAGGTATTAATGACCATGTGGATGAAGGCGCTGCTTTAACGCTTCGATTCCAAAATGGTTGCTGTGGCACGTTTATTTGCTCCGACAACACAGTTTCTCCTTTTAATTTTGAGTCAGGAACAGGTGAAAATCCTCTTATTCCCCACAACGTGGATTTAACGGGGGTGTACAGGGTGTTTGGAAGCGAGGGCACGCTCTCTGTGCCTGATCTCACACTTCACCATCAATACAACATGCCCGAAGAATACCGTTCTTGGTGGCTTCCCATAGAATCGGAAAATTTGCCGATTACCTTTGATACAGAGCGTACAGGCAAATCTGAATCCTGTATTACACCGCCTCCATCTTTAGAGACCAAATCCAACTTTGGGAGCTACACGGCAGAGTTGCCTAAGCCTTTCGATCTTCAGTTAGAGCATTTCGTCAATTTGATCAATGGTGTGGAGACGGAGGTGAAATGCTCGGGTCATGATGCTTTGCGTGCGCTACTCTGCATTGAAGCGGTCGCCAAGAGCATTGAGACAGGTCTTCCCCAAACCATTCAGCCTATAGAAAGTCTTAATCTTGTCTAGCGGAGACTCGCGCAGTCTTCTTGGGCTTACGCAATAAGGTCTTAGTCATGCTCCGATTGTATAATATGTATGCTTAAATTAATGGCTCATGTATGATATGAATCGAAGCCCTGATATAAAGTCAAGCAGTACCTTCATTGCTTCAAGTATTTCTTTGAGATGGCGGCAAAAGCGCTTTGCAATTTAAACATTTTAATGAGATGATTCTCCACCAAAAAGCGCGGACACCAGGTATACCAGTAGCCCATGTAGGTGGCCATTTTGCCTCGGTACACATTGAGTCTGCCACCTAAGGTTTGTGATTCAAAGTCATTAACAACTTTATACGCGTATTCCTCAGGCAGCATATGATTGGTTCTAGCGGCCAGTATTCTTCTCTGTTCGAGCGCTTCATCGATTCCTGGCACTTGATAGAGTGAGGCTGCTGGCAAGTCTCGTTTGTCCTCAAATTCTGACTTCACTCCCCCTGTTACGACATTAATCACCTTGACTCCAAACGGTTTGAGCTCGAGTCTGAGTGTTGCTGCGTACAGATGGACTGCTGCTTTTGTTGCCGAGTATACGCTAGAGAACGGTAACGGTAAGATCCCACTAACGGAGCCTGTGAATGCAACAGTTCCGTTGGCTTTGATCAAAAGTGGTGCAAATTCCCTCGTGAGACGAATTACTCCAAAAACATTAACTTCAAAACACTTTATGAAAGCTTCGTCAGTAACGTCAATCGCCGGGAATTCGCAGGGCTGCCCAGCATTATTGAACAAGCAGTCAAGGTAGCCATCCTCATTCAGGATTATTTCTTGTTTTAATGCCTCAACACTTTCAACCAGAGTGACATCACACGTCTTAATAATAACACCGTGCTCAGTCAAAGGCTGCATACGCTCTAAGCGTCTTGCGCAAGCATAAACCTTGTAGCCTCTTTTGGCGAATTCAATTGCGGTAGCATATCCAATTCCCGACGATGCACCTGTGACCAAAGCAATTTTCTGACGTTTCATAATAATTTTGTTATGACTTATGTGAGGGCTCTCTTTTTGCAAAGTAAGTTATAGTCGGGGCCTTGTTGGTCCCTCGCTTGTCTTCAAGTTAAACTGCTTAGAGTAACTAACCCTGTAATTTTTTCGGGAGTGGAGCCCCACCATTTTTATGCCCCAGATTTCGGGGTTAAGTGTACGCCCTTTTCGTCAACCCCGCATTTTGGCTCGACTTTCTTGGCGTCTGCAGGTCGCGTGTTGTCCCGATGCGGTCTGTCGGTTCCGTTCGGCGAATCGCGGCTATGTCTGTACTGTCCGGTTGAGGGCCAAAGACTGACAGCGCGCTACACTTAGTCATCGCGCACGAACATAGCGCCTTTTTGGCTTCCTAAAGCGGTGTGCGGGGTCGATTAGAACCTTACACGTGTTCCAAGGGTGACCGTCTAACACAAACTAAAAATGATAGCTGCCTATTGGCTTCATAAGAGCAATCAAACAAACCCCAGGTTGGAACGCCACTGAACATCAGTCCATGGTAAATCTACGATCCTACAAACCCTCTTGTATGACGCAGAATTGGAATTGGAGTTATCTTCTCTACATCCCCCTCATCCTGCACCTAGTTATTCCTATACGGTAGATTCTAGTATGCCTGTCTGTAGATCTCATTCATGACAAATTTCACGGGAACCGGGTTCGTTAATGTAAGGTTCTTCTGACAAGGTAGTAGTGGTGCAGCATGTGTTATAATGTGTGATGTGCGAACCTTTTTGTGACTGCTCTGGATGAAGTCCAGAAGTTGTGTGCATACTGCTCTATAGAGGATACACAGCTGAAACATGATGAGCGACATACACACATTTTAGGGAACGCGGTGCGGCTGAAGCAGCGGGTAGGTAGGCACGTGATATACCCGTTATGCAAGTTCACTCACGAGCTTCCACCAGCAGATGCGGGAGCTACGGGAAAGAAGATTTAAGTGAAGGGTGCCCACTCATGTTAGAGGGGTATCGACCATGAAAACGTCATTCCGCGAGATCCTAGTATAGATTGATACAGATAGGACTAGGCATGAACGAGATGATTACCAAAGTACCACACTCTACCAGAATCATTAGGAGGCTAATGATAGCACTGTTACAGATTATGTGCAAATGAGGTTTCGACTCAACTGCACGCGTCGCGGAAGTCATGTAAAAAGCCAATACAACAGGATTCTAACCAGCGCGGCAAAAATAACCCTAACAAGCTGTCATATACAGGAAGACTTCAAAGCCAGTTCAGATTCCTTTCCGTTTTCAATCTTGCTTAGTCCTGCGAGACTCCCAAATGTAGTACACATGAGGCATTCCCCCAGATTTAATATTTTAAAATATTGTAAATTAAAGTGAAGCATAAACATTGCGGCAAATGGCTTGAACGACTTTGCGAAGAAGTATGAAACTATTTGAAACCTCTTGAAAAATCGGTGTTGATAGCTGATTAGGCGAAAGTGAAGGTTGAAGCACCAGACGCTCAACTCTTGGAATAAATCATACATTTGAGGAACCTCGCCCGTAGTCGAGAAGAGAATAAGTTTTGAAAGGCCATCAAGAAGATAAGATTGTAGTTTATCACAGATGCGCATTGAAAAATGCACAAGTCAACCACCAAAGTTCCTCGCTTATTTTTTAGAGTGATTGAAAAAAGATAAGAACGCCGCTAGGAGATGAGCCAAAGTTTAAAACAACCCACAACATACAGCACCAGAAGTTTTAACTAGGAAAATTCGTTAGCAATCCCTAGTCAGCTGTCCATAATCAATCTACGGCGCATAGGCTTGAAGCAGATTCGGGACTTTCCTCTCAATGATCATGAAGCTATTTCCTTTCGAGAAAAGGCCACATCATTAACCATGAGCATCGCTGAAAGGCTTGAGAGCAAACGGTCCTCAAAGAGGAATAATGCGTAAGAATTCTTGCGTAGCTTAATATAGGAAATGGTCGTGTAAGGTCCAGTAACTGTAGATGGGACTTCACTGATCAGGTGGCCAGTTCGGCGATGTGAGGTTGCGAGCCTAGGGTATTCTGCGTGGAAGTATGCCATGTGCTAGGCACATTACCGTATAGGACTACACATGCCCTCATATCACAACAATAAGGCGCCAGCCAGTATTATTGACGACTCCCGATGTGGTTCAGGAGTTGTATGCAGGTCAACATATTGTATAGTTCAGGCGTGGTGCGAAATTCACACATTTCGGGACACGCGGTAAAGCTGATAGACGTGTATGCAGGGTAGTGGTATGCTAAGAGTAAAACCCCGGTTTACAAGTTCATGTCAACATCTGTGCCTGGTTACACGAGTTGAAACATTTCAGTATTAGGGCTAACACGAATAATTATTCTTGTGGATTTGGTATTGGTGGGCAACTTAGTAAGTCTCGCCACCCCACGTATCTTGATTACTATTTTAAGCTGGGGCGGCCCCCACTCCTTTTGTATCAGAGTAGGCCTTAACGAGCCACTGTCCATATAATAGGGCTGTAACGTCTTCAAGACAGCTGCTCAACAAGGAGGTGTAAAAAGAGGCATTGTTGAGGCACTCTTACCATGCGCTGTGAATGAAGCACCCGCTCAGTCTCAAGCCTTCCACATGATAAGATCCACTAGCTATGGCTGAATCCATAGAGCTTCGTATTAAGTATAAGCTTAGATCAAATTAGTTAAGAATCAATCATTAAAAATGATGTACTGACCGCTTTAGACCCTTTTCAAGTTTATCCCTGCTCAAGCCTGCGAAACGAAGCTTTTCTTGAATCGAAACGGGGTTGAGGATCTTCAAATTACAGGCGATCACAATGTCAGCCTTGCAATATCCTCAGCACCTTCCAGTATCTCAGTATGAAGAAAGAACAGCTCCAAGAACAGAATGTACTTCACTAATATTTAGCCTTCAAGTCCTCTGTAAAGATATGATTCCTCAAGTGATCCACGACTCCCCAGCCGTATCCGTTCGCAAATCTGCGACGCACCACGATATTATTATGGGCGTCAGGAGGCAAATTGACCAACACTTTCCGCCAACTCAACTTCGGCCCGTGATACTTGGCAGCTATCTTCACCTGCTTATCCATTCTCCAGTCATGGTAACGAAAAAATTTGTTAAAATTTCCCGTTCTGAGATTTTCTTCCGGCACATGCTTGAAGTCGTAGTATCGGTCATGGAAAATAACTGATGGCCGGGAGCTTGGGTCATTGATATAATCGCGCGAGGGGATGGGGCAGATCATTGAATTAAGCGCAGATTCCACTGCTGATGCCTTGGGTGGAATGTTAAACGCGTTGGAATCGTATTTTTCGTCTCCCGAAACCTCTTCCGATTCAACATAGTCTGTGTCATTCTCTCGAGAACTGCCAGCGTCCTGCTTTGGATGGCTCGTAGGCAAGTCGCTGC
Organism: Metschnikowia dekortorum; assembly: GCA_009756545.1. Classification (NCBI taxonomy): domain Eukaryota; kingdom Fungi; phylum Ascomycota; class Pichiomycetes; order Serinales; family Metschnikowiaceae; genus Metschnikowia; species Metschnikowia dekortorum. The sequence continues at coordinate 144,902 of WFIU01000026.1, forward strand.
TTTTGACATTGATCTTAGCGTACCGTTTGATTCGATTACGAATTCTTCTGCGCTTGTGTGGAGGCTGTTTCTTGCTTGGGTTTTCAAAATCAAAGTTGAAGATTCTGGCCAAAAACGTGGTATACTTTTCAGTAACATTTGCATTCAGATCCTCAGGGACTTGCCCAACTTTTTCTCCATCCTCAGCTGCCACGTTACTGCTTCCATCAACATTAAATGCATCAACAACATCCTTGGGTTTGTCAACATTCTCTCCACTTCCGCGCTCGTCAACGTTTTCTTCGAGATCGCCGTTTTCGGCAGAGACGGATGGTTCTTCTTTTTCAGTATTACCACCTTTAGTCCTATTTTCATCCTTCAATTCCTGAATATTGCCAAGGGCTTCCCAATCCAAATATAACAAAGCGCTAGTTCTCAAGGGCACAATACCATCGTTTATAGCATTTGCATAGACTGTTCGCAGGTGAAATTCTTTGAGGAGCGAGGATACTGGCTCGTCTGGTAATGTCTCAAGAAGGGGTCGAACGGAGTGAAATTCCCAGTGGGGTCCATATTTTCGAGGGTCTTTCCGAATATTGGGAAGCTTTTTCAGGAGCGTTAGGTCGCGGCCTGTTTTCCCAAGCGTTCCTAAGTCCAAAAACCACAGAATTAAAAGACTCATCTCGCTGAGAATCCCAAGCATCGGGCTGGCCATGCAGACAAAATGCTTTAGGTTAATGTTTTTCCGCTTGAAGAAGTCGAGACTTTCTGTCTCAAGAATATGCTTGAGCGCATATAGCTGCACAGGACCTCCTAGAGAGTGACCCAAGAACGATATATCTCGGATTTGGTAACCTTTCTTTTCAAGCCCCTCTATGAGTTTCACTGTGTATCCGGCCACTCCTACACCCAATCGATGAATTCCCTTTTCGGTCCTTCCTGCATTTCCCCTAAACCCGCCTACTAAAAAATTGTTGCTGCTTGAGTTGAGGCTCATGATTGCGTCTCGGAGAAAAAGCATGTCAGCCGTGAGGTTGGAGAAAATGCCATGAGTGATGATTACCAAATGAATGGGTTTGCTGGGATAAACGGGGTTGGGATCCCAGATCTCATCTGTGGTACTGCATACAACACCCAAACCCGCCGCATCTAAGCCGCTTTTGGCTTCCCGTCTTTCGTGGGGGTCATCTCCCGGCTCATCGCTGTCTTGAAGATCACGGGCTTTCGCAGAGTCGAACTCGAATACCTGCGTAAAGTCTCCCTTGGATAATGCTGTCAATGCTGAACGATTCATACGGCGCATTTGCCTGAGATTGTCGCCGATCATAAGTGTGTACAGAATGCTGGCTCTTCGGTTGAGAACCACTTGTGAAACGACATCACAGTGCCATCCGTACGTGCTCGTTCCGTCACAATTATCCTGTATAAGACTGTTTTTGTTCATGTTCATCTTAACGTTAAACGTCTGGCCCGGTTTGATGGTATTCTTGAAACACACTTCGTTGTTTTCCTGTACATTCGACGGTTCGAACTTTCGGTGGCAATTATAGTTCCACGGTACGATATGGCAGTAAAGAATGAACGGTCCATTAAGAAGGTGAATAGCACGAAGCCCTGTTTTTTCCATATTTTTGAGCCGGAAGTAAAAGCCGCCAGCATTGCTGCCGTTAGCCAAGGTGTATTTTATGGTGTATCGGTTCACATCCCCAAGGCCCAAAGACTTGGACTCCCTGTACCATACGGCACTTCCATGATGCTCAATGTGGTTCTTTGTATGATACAAGCTGGAATCTGACTCATGTTGGTTGATTCCAAGGTTTGAAGCGGGGCGAGTTGCTGATAACTCACAACTCGAAGGGCTTTTTTCGGAAGTTTCGGAAGAGCGGTCCGAGCTATCGAGGTTCATTGATTCCGGACTTGAAAGCAAATCATCTCGTAGGCATGACCCTTTGCCTTCAATATCATTATTTGTACCGGAAATTCCATTTGCCATGGCTGCTAAAGACACAGTATTATTGGCGCTTGCTAGGCCTCAGAAAAGCGCACTATGCATTCTATACACAGGACAATGATATTCTACCAACCTTATTAAGCTATGACAGCGTGAACGCAACACCTACATGTCAATAATAGCACTACAGGCCTTCGCAAGAGAGTGTGCAAGGCCGATGATCACAGTGAATTGATGTTTTGAGGCCATATATGTATCAATTGTGCTTAGCTTGTTTCTTATGAGTCACTAACTTTCATTCTCTAGTTTTCTTCGAAAACATCTTTCAAAAACTTCTCCTCCTCCGCCGTGTGCATAGACTTGGAGCCAGCAGCAACAGATGCAGATGGGTCTCTGCCGGCATAACGCAAACCGATGTCCTTGTATTTTTCGGTTTGAGCCAATGTGGTCGCAATACGCGGTTGGGCGTAGGAATAACATCCCATATTCAATGGCTCTTCTTGACTCCATACCAAGTCCTCGAGGTTAGGATAGCTGTTCAAAGCGTCGCGTAATTGGGCGAATGGGAATGGGTGCAACTGCTCAATCTTGATGATAGCAGTACTTTTGTCTTCAAGACTGGCGCGCTTCTTGTGCAAAGCAGTGTAGACTTGGCCAGAGCAAAGAACGACACGCTTTATACCCTCCTTGTTGTGGATTGACTTGCCCAATTCCTGGTCGTCAAGTATCCATTGGAAGTGAGACTCACCTGTAAAGTCTTGCAAGTCAGATCTGGCCAATGGGTGTCTCAACAATTGCTTAGAGAAGAAAAGCGCTAATGGCTTTCTAAATTGTCTGTGCATTTGACGACGCAACAAATGGAACAAATTGGCGGGTGTTGTTGGGTACGCAATTTGCATGTTGCAATCTTGATGCTGTCTCTCAAGCTTTTCTTTCGATGGGAAGAAACGAGGATCTTCATTGCACATTTGCAAATATCTCTCAATTCTTCCAGAAGAGTGCTCTGGGCCTTGTCCATCGTAGCCATGGGGCAACGACAAAACAATTCCTGATCTCTGTTTCCATTTGGACTCAGCAGCAGCGATGAACTGGTCCACAACAACCTGCGCGGTGTTAGCGAAATCACCGAATTGAGCCTCCCATTGGACCAACGCATCTGGGGAGAACAAAGAATATCCATACTCGAAACCCATAACACCATACTCAGACAACGAAGAGTTAGAAATATCGAAAGCTCCCTGATCCTCAGACAAGTTCTTCAATGGAGTGTATACTTGCTCGGAATGTTGGTCATGCAAGACGGCGTGACGTTGTGAGAAAGTACCTCTTTCCACATCTTGGCCAGACACTCGTACGTGGTAACCTTCCAAAACAAGAGATCCGAAAGCCAAAGCCTCACCAGTTGACCAGTCAATACCTTCACCGGTTTCAACAGTCTTCTTCCTTGTATTCAAAATACGCTTCAAATTCCTGTGAATTTCGAATCCTTTTGGAGCTTGTGATATGTCGTTACCAATTTTGCGTAAAATTTCAGCGTCCACGGCAGTAGGAAGATGGGGCAAAACTTCACTGGCCAATTCTTTTGGAGACTTGAAATCTTCCCAAGGGGTAGTCAACCACTCTCTGGAAGTAGGCTCGTAGTCCTTAGACTTGGAAAATGACTCTTCCAAAAGGTTCCATACCCACTTCTTGTGCTCATCAATATCTTCCTTCGTGAATGTCTTCTCGTCGAGCAATTGCTTGGTGTAATATTCGAGTACGGACTTCTTTTCAGCAATCTTTTGGTACATGAGAGGCTGAGTGAACGAAGGTTGGTCAGTCTCGTTGTGTCCATACTTTCTGTAACCTACCACATCAATGATAACATCAGAGTGGAATGTGGCTCTCCAGTCAGCGGCCAAGTTGAAGATAAAGGTAAGGGCCTCAATGTCGTCAGCATTGACGTGCAAGATTGGGGCGTTGATGGCCTTGGCAATGTCAGATGGGTATAAAGTAGATCTGGCAAAACGTGGGTCAGTAGTGAAACCGATTTGATTGTTGATAATGATGTGCACAGTGCCACCGGTAGAATAAGCAGGCAAGTTAGCGAAGCCCATAGTTTCATAGACGACTCCCTGAGCAGCAAAGGCTGCATCACCATGTAACAAGATAGACATGGCTTTCTTGAATTCGCCAATATCGTGCTTGAACTGCTGGATGGCTCTTGTTTTACCCAAAACGACACCATCTTCAGCTTCCAAATGGGAAGGATTGGCCACAAGCGACAAATTAACATGTTTTCCCGAAGTGGTTGGTCTGTTGTAATTCATACCCAAATGGTACTTGACATCACCGCTTCCCTCGTCAAACTCCTTTGAGCCATTGAATTCAGAAAAGATGGACTCATTTGGCTTTCTCACGACGTTGGACAACATGTTCAATCTTCCTCTGTGAGGTTGACCGATGACAATGTCTTCGATTCCATGTTCAACAGAAGTATCTATCATAGCCTTCAAGCCGGGGATGAGGCCTTCGGCACCTTCAAGGCCAAACCGCTTGTCATTGGGGTACTTTGTGGCCAAAAAGGATTCAAAAGAGCAAGCCCAAATCAAACGATCCAAGATCTGTCTCTTTTGGTCCGCAGAATACTTATAAGGTTGAGGAATCTCGATTCTTTCTCTTAACCAGTCACACTGCTCCTTAGATGGTATGTGAATGTATTCCACACCATAAGAGGAGCAGTATAAGCTTTCGCATGTGTCCACAATCTCCTTCAAGGTCATCGTTTTCTTACCGTCTTCTTCAAAACGGGGTAAAATCCCGGGACCGAGGGTGATTTGCTTGTTCATATCAGCTTCCGTGAAGCCGTAGTGATCCAAGGTCAACTCCTTAGGCACCTTGGCGGAGTTGCCAAAAGAAATACCCAAGGGATCAATTCTGGCCTTCTGGTGCCCTCTTACCTGGTAAGCACGCACTAGGAGCTGCACCTTTAAATGGGTCACGACATCCTCGCTGTGAGGCTGGGCTCCCGGGTTGAAACCCACTCCGGCACCGCCGGCAGGCGTGGGGACCAATGTTGGAGGTGCAACAAAGGCTGAGGAGGCAGGAGCACCGCCATCCAAATTTTTGAAGTAAGAATTCCACGACACATGAACGCTGCTTGGGTCTTGACGCCAAGCCTCGTACATTTCGTCGACATAATTGCTGTTGTTGGACTGCAAAAAGGAGTCTGTGGCCAAACCTCGAGTGAACGAGCTTCTGGCCATGGCACGATGTACCCTGGCGCGAGATATCGATGATCTGAATGCTGTAAGCATGATCAGGAAACTTAGAGGTGAATAAATCTGGAGTTTTGGCCAGAAAGAAAGGTAGTAGAAACGGGCAAAGTTGGAGTATATATGGGTTCAAAACGCGCGCTTCTATGGGGGAAAAATGCACGGGAGCATTCGCTCGCCTTTAATTTGTCAATTGCTCCGACAACTCCGGGGGTGCCGTTTGCCGCACCAAACCGACGAGCCGAGGGCCACTGAATGCAGGACGCAGATACTCCATTCTTGGGCGCAAAGCGGTTTAAATAAATACGCTAGGATGCGTTGCAAATTCGAAGCAAACGCCAAAGATAGGTAAATAATCAGCAGTGTAAAAGTGCACTCCGAACGAAGTGCAAGCGTACATTCGGCGTAAGCAGCGCAGCTAGAAGCAGCACTGAGTGCATATAGTGGGAAACAGTTAGGGCAGAGCGAGGCCGAAAACGCAAAGCGACTTGAGAGGGTACTGCGAGGCCCAGACATGTATTATATAAGCACAATATCAATCAGTCTAAACTTTTGGCCTCCAGCTGAATATTTCTTTTGTTTCAAAAATCAATACACACTCATACAACTAGACAAGCCGATTTGGGATGCAAGACATTACATGCAAGATTGAGCCGATGATCATGAAGCGTGAAAATTCGCCATGAGATGTACCCGGACTGCTTGAATCAAGTTTGCAGTTGCTTACAACCAACCAAAATGCTGCTGGCTTGGTCTTTTTCATATATACATGGCAACTCTAAACACTACCAACTAAAACCCATCAGGCCACGTATTCCTCTTACGTGGGCTTACAAAAACTCCTGAGTTTTCCTGCGGAAAGCATGACAATCTCTTAACCACTGCTTGTAGTTGTCCAAGGAGTAGATTCTCTCGCCGTAGTAGTCCGGGACAGGATTTGCAAAAGATTGCGACGAAGGATCCACCCTATTGTTGCGAATTCTCTGCAAAAAAACTTGATCCTTCAACTTGAAAGCAGGTAACTTCTTGGCGTTCTTCAAGTTGAACATCCGTACACCCACAGTAGGACCCAACAAATATCCAGCCACGCCTCCAAGGATCACCACTCCGCCCAAAACCATCGAAGCATCCAAGCCGTAAATGGGCTGCTCAAGATTGACTTCTACGTTTCCAATTTGGTATAACGTGGCGCCCGCGCCGAGCAAGCTAGTGATGCTGGACGTGACCAAGTTGATCTTCTTGCTTTCTTTTCTTAGTTGAAAGAATTCGGGCCAGTTCATTGGGCCTGTGTCTGTAGAGTTGAAACGCAACCCGCTTCTGGAGCGGCCTATGGCCTTGGTGTAGAGCTTGAACATTGATGGTGAAAAGGAGAGTTTTCGCCGCGCTCTGATCACCTCACCATCACGTGCTAAGCACGTGACTCACAGTTGCTCTTCGTCTGAGCCTGTTGGTGGGCAAATTACTCAGGCCTTTGATAACGAAATGGAAAGGTGCTCCTAGTTTCATGACCTAGAACTCATTAGTTAATGCCGGTCCCAGGTGATCCCGTTCCTTGACTGCGGTACACTTGCCTACGCTTCATGCAGAATTGTATATGATGCAGTCAGATTTATCAAGTACTATATGCAGTACAACACGCGTGCGCACTCGCCGACACAAGAGTGCGAGCTGTGTTTTTTTTCTCTCAACATTGACTTTTCAGATCCGAACACACAACCAGCTCTCAAAAATCACTCGCCTTTGTTTGATCCACGTGCCTACTTGAAACACACTCGTCCTGCACCACACACTTGTTTGGAGCGTGTTTCGATCCTGTTCCACCTCGGTTTCATCCCTTTTTCAATCCTTCCCCAATTTCTGTTCCGCCGCTGCAATAAATTGCGCCGCCTGCTGACTGCATTCATTGGCCGAGTAGCTGCTGCTAATAGTTGCGTAAGGTTGGCTTCTTCCTGAAGTTATCTGTGAAACATCGCCATACAACTGAGCTATTCTTTTCCAAGACGTCGAGGTGTTCAGAACTGTTCCCATTAAAATTTTCATCATCTTGAGAAGCATTGAAACGCTTTAAATACTTGAAAATATCAGTATCCCATTTCAATGAATTCACTCGAAAATCGTGATCTCGGCGGTGAGAAAACCCTTCCCTTACCCCAATCAAAGAAGGAACTAGATGACCTTTTGGCGAAATATCAGCATTTGCTCAAACTTACCGCAGATGCCAAAGATGCCCGAGAAAATCATAATGATTATGTCAGGAGCTCGGGAGAGGAAACCCCCAATGGTGACCATGCGTCGGACCACAATGGCAGGTATAATAATGCTGATGAACCCATTGGCCTGTACATGCGCGAGAAAAAGGTATTGGAGGACCTTTTCGCTCGTGTGAGTGACAAGGTGGAGGAGAAAGTAAGGCTGGAAGACGCAACCGTGGAGGAACTTCTCAAGGCGCTTAACGACTCCTCTGACGACAACCTCGATGCCGCGCTCTTGGAGAAACAAATTATTGGTCTTCACTTGTTGTCACGTGATATGGACTTGCCCGAGAGCTTACAGGAGTATTACCGTACAGAGGAGGCACCTAAAGCCAAAAAAAACACTTCTGATGAAGTCATCTCTTCTGTGCTTGAAACCTTTACGAAACACTCGGATGTGTTTTTGACAAAGGCCAGAATGTTGGGCATAAAGACTCCAAACTCCACTATCAGTACCGTGGACCCTTTATCTGCACAGCCAGGGAACTTCTATATGGAGCAGATCATCAACGGCAAAATAAATTCCCGGATACAAGAGTTAGAGAGCGTTCCAGCAAACCAAGGGGCGTTTAACGCTGAATCTGCAGACATTTCAGCGGACATTTCAAACGAGTTGAAACTTAATTCCCTAATAGAATTGAAGTCCTTGCATGTATTACTGCATCAAAAATACTTGAAGAACAATTTTGTCAAGAAAGTAGCTTTGACAGCTCAATATGACTCCAGTGAACTCTCTGATAACCTTTTGTCTTTACAGGGCCGCAGAGGGCTATATGTAAGAGAGAAGGTCGAACAGGATCGCCCAGAATTTTTAGCGAAACAGTTGGAAGAAAAATTCAAGTTAGACGAGGAGGCCAAGAAACATGAATTGCACGTGTCCAAGATTGAGACCATCTTGGTCTATTCTAAAAGTTATGCCAATGCGAAATTGGACAAGCTTAACAAGAGGAATGCGCTTTTCAAGTTTGTGAATAACTACCATGCACTTACCGAAAAGGAGGAGTCTAAGAAGTTGGAAAAAACCGCTAAGCAAAGATTGCAGGCATTGAAAGCCAACGATGAAGAAGCCTACATCAAGTTGTTGGACCAAACGAAAGACCACAGAATCACTCATTTGTTAAAGCAAACTAATAGTTTCTTGGATTCCTTGGCCAAGGCCGTCAGAGTACAGCAAGCAGAAAGTGACGGGGTGGTTGAAGAATTGCCCGAAGCAAACGACGAATCTCGTGAAAAGATCGACTACTATCAGGTTGCGCATAGAATCAAAGAGGAGATAACCATACAGCCTTCGATCTTGGTGGGTGGAAAATTGAAGGATTATCAGTTGAAAGGTTTGCAGTGGATGGTTTCTCTTTACAACAATAAGTTGAACGGTATTCTTGCCGACGAAATGGGTCTTGGAAAGACTATTCAGTCTATTTCGTTAATTTCCCATTTGATTGAACACAAAGGAGAAGATAAATTTTTGGTAATTGTTCCATTGTCAACTATTACCAACTGGACCCTCGAGTTTGAAAAGTGGGCTCCAGCGATCAAAGTGATTGTGTACAAAGGATCTCCGCAACAAAGAAAAGACTTGCAGTTTGAGGTGCGCAGCGGAAATTTCCAAGTAATGTTGACTACTTATGAATACGTCATTCGGGAGCGCCCGCTATTGGCCAGATTCCACTATTCTCACATGATCATTGATGAGGGACATCGCATGAAGAACGCCACTTCCAAGCTTTCCATTACATTACGGCAATACTACAAGACAAAAAACAGGCTTATTTTAACGGGTACGCCTTTGCAGAACAATTTGCCTGAATTATGGGCGCTTTTGAACTTTGTGTTGCCCAAGATCTTCAACTCGGTCAAGTCTTTTGATGAGTGGTTCAATACTCCTTTTGCAAACACAGGAACACAAGAGAAGATTGACTTGACTGAGGAGGAAAGTTTGTTGGTGATCAGAAGATTGCATAAGGTGCTTAGGCCTTTCTTGTTGAGACGGTTGAAAAAAGATGTGGAAAAGGACTTACCTGATAAAGTGGAAAAGGTTTTGAAATGTAATTTGTCTGGATTGCAGCATGTGTTGTACCAGCAGATGTTAAAGCACAATGCTTTATTCGTTGGCTCGGAGACTACTGGTACCAACAATAAATCGGGAATTCGTGGATTAAACAATAAGATCATGCAGTTAAGGAAGATCTGCAACCATCCTTTTGTATTCGATGAAGTTGAAGATGTCCTCAATCTGTCTAGATTATCTAACGACTACCTCTGGCGAACGTCGGGAAAATTCGAAATGTTGGATCGGATTTTGCCGAAATTTAAAGCTTCTGGGCACAGAGTTTTGATATTCTTCCAGATGACGTCTGTCATGAATATTTTCGAAGACTTCTTGAGACTCAGGGAAATGAAGTACATGCGCTTGGACGGTTCAACTAAGGCAGACGATAGACAAGATATGTTAAAATCGTTCAATCACCCTGATTCGGAATACTTTTGTTTTCTTTTGTCTACCAGAGCTGGTGGTTTAGGATTGAATTTGCAGAGTGCTGATACCGTGATTATTTTCGATACCGACTGGAACCCCCACCAGGATCTTCAGGCCCAAGACAGGGCGCACAGAATCGGTCAGAAAAACGAGGTGAGAATCTTGCGGTTGATCACCAACGACTCCGTGGAGGAGGTAATTTTGGAAAGGGCACACCAGAAGTTGGATATTGATGGTAAAGTTATCCAGGCCGGAAAGTTCGATAACAAGTCGACCGCCGAGGAGCAAGAAGAGTTCTTGAAGAAATTATTGGATGCAGAACAAGGAGACAAAGAAAACGAAGAGAACGAGGAGTTGGATGACGAGGAGTTGAACGACATTTTGGCCAGAAGTGAGGAAGAGAAAGCATTGTTCAATGAAATAGATACGAAGAGACTCATAGAGGAAAAAATCAACGCGCGTGAAAACGGCGGCTACACGAGCAGGGTGATCACCAAGGAGGAGTTGCCTGCTGTCTTCACCGAGGACATTGCCCATCACTTCGAAAAGAACAATGCGGAGGTTTCCAAGATGAGAGAAAAGAAGAAGGTCAAATACGACGACGGATTAACTGAGGAGCAGTGGTTAATGGCCATGGACGACGACAACGACACCGTGGAAGATGCTATAAGGCGAAAAGAGGAGCGCATGAATAGGAAGCGCAATAGACTCGAGAACGGCGGGGCGCCCGATAGCGAGGACGACGAGCCCGAGGACGATGGCGACGAAGAGGACTTCGAGCCAGTAAAGAAAAAACGGGCGGTGAAAAACGAGACCGAGCTGGATGGAGCGCACAGTCTAGTGGTGGAAAAGGGGCTTCAAGTTTTGGGCGCGTTGACCGAGCTCAAGGCCGAGTCTGATGGCCACTTGGTGAGCGAGATCTTCATGAAATTGCCTTCTCGCAAGTTGTATGCCGACTACTATCAGGTGATCAAAAAGCCCACTGCCATCACGCAGATCAAAAAGAACCTTCTCAAGGACAAGTTCGACACATACGACGAGTTCTTGGACCAATTGCGCTTGATGTGCGAAAATGCCAAAGCCTATAATGAAGAGGGTTCGTGGGTGTACCAAGACGCTGTGGCAATCGAGGAGTTCATTGAGCAGCAAGAAAACATATAGATATAATTAATTGGTATCGAAGAGGAGAGATTACTTCACTTAGATGTAGCTGCATTTCCGGGACACTTGTTGCTCCCTTGTACTCTGTCCACTCGGGCCCACACAACTATTGGTTGAATTAATTGGTGACATGAAAAACCATTGAATTGATGTCTTTCAACCTTTGGGCCATGACGGGATAAAACCATTGCAGGTGAACAGGCACTGGAATTTTGACTACAGGTCCCCACAGTTTGCATATAATTGAAGGTTGTTACCGGCCACTACTTACGTCAGTACCCACTAATGCACCAAGACTGCAATCGATGGGTACTCAAGTTTGGAAAAATAGTACAGAGCATATGCAGGCAGAGAGAAGGGTACCATGGAACCAAAGGATGCTAGCCCAAAAAACCAACCCATACGACAGTCTTATGTCAACAATACACTGCTAAATGGAAGAAAGCGTTCCGAGAGTTGCTTTGAGCTACGAATGCCTAAATAAGAAGGCACATATGTTGGGGGAATATCAGTAATGTTTTTCACTACTCACCCGAAGGTGCTGCATAAGAAAGAAACCATTCAATGCAGAGATGGCGACATTTCAGTTCCGCTAACTACTTTTCACACTGATTCTCAAGACACTCGTTAGTTTGAAGACTCAAAGCGGTAACTGCACGGTCTATATGCAACACCCACATATACGGCTAGTTAGAGTGTGTAGCTTTGAGCTCACGAGATTCGTATGCAGTAGCATCATCTGATCTAGGAATTATAAAGCAGCGCCGCCCTACGCAGAAAAATCAACAGTGTGACGTTACGGGCCTGAAAGCGCCCCCAGACGAATTCTGCGATTTGGGGCTGGCAGTTTTCTTTTAGGGAAAGACGCTATGATAGGTCATCATAGGTACAGCATATAGTTTGATGGCCTGGCACCCGTGCACCGTGCGAAAGCAGTCACAGGGTTCAAGCCTCAAGTCCTGCACGAAAACTTTTTCACCTGGCCAACGTATAAAACCGCGGTGCTCGGGCGAAAATAATTTTCTTCTCAAGCACAATGAAGTACGTTCAAACCGACCAAATCTTGGAAGTCCCAGAGGGCGTTTCTGTCGACATCAAGGCCAGAGTCATCAAGGTCACCGGCCCAAGAGGTGAGTTGACCAAGAACTTGAAGCACATTGACGTCACCTTCGACAAGGTCGATGAGAACAGCATCAGAATCACTGTGCACAACGGAGAGAGAAAGCACGTTGCTGCTTTGAGAACCGTCAAATCCTTGATCTCCAACTTAATCACCGGTGTCACCAAGGGTTACAAGTACAAGATGAGATACGTCTACGCGCATTTCCCAATTAACGTCAATGTCATTGACGTCGAGGGTAAACCATACGTGGAAATCAGAAACTTCTTGGGAGAAAAGAGAGTCAGACAAATCAAGATCCACGACGGTGTTACTGTCGAGCAATCCGCCAACACCAAGGATGAGTTGGTGTTGTCAGGTAACTCCGTGGAGGCTGTTTCACAGAACGCTGCTGACATCCAGCAAATTTGCAGAGTCAGAAACAAGGATATTCGTAAGTTCTTGGATGGTATTTACGTCTCTGAGCGTGGTTTGATTGAGGAGGATGCTTAAACTTTGGGTTAAGGATTAATATATTTCTTCATTATCAACTATCATATGGGGACGGGCAAGTTAATAGTTGTTTTGGCTTCAATTTTTTTCGGTTACCCTTGTCTCATGGATGCGTTACAGTGCTCAACACAATACAGAGCCACCAACGATCCATTGTAGAATGAGACTCAAGGTACGCATTTCACGGTAATCATCCTGCAGTGTTGCTGAGGTGATGCCTAAAGTGTTGACTTTGAGTCCGTAATTTACTTTGCGAGTTTGGTGGCCGCAGGCTGGAGCTTGCATCCATGAAACGTGGAAGTAGATTATGGTAAAGTGCGACTCGTGAACGACTTTTCACGTTTGATCAGGCTCACTAGGAGTACTAGTGACACCATTGGCGCAGTAGCACCCTATTGGTCTACCTCTGAGGATCTTTCGTGGCAACTCATTACCTTCTGTGTAGTATTGGAGCGTGCATTGCAAGCATAGCGACACTACTTGGTGCCTGGCGGCAGATCCGTGCACTCATCGACTTCTGTACAAAATATGCTGTTTTTCCAAGTAACTAGCGAGATCACCACTGCCCCCACCACTGCCCCCACCACTGAGAACACCACTGAGAACACCACTGAGAACACCACTGAGAACACCCATCTCTGGTGATTGCGCTTACTCAAAAAATCATTCACGCAATACTAAGCAGCATCTTCTTCTGGAGATCTCGATAGAAACGATTCTAGGAAACACTATTCTTAAAAAGTTCACATTAATATCCCTATACTGCTTCTGTTCTATTCGCACTGTACATTATTCTCTACACTACACTATGCTTTGCAATTTCCAACTGAAAGTAGACAGGACTGAGTCACTTGAAGCAGGTCTGCTTCGTGGCTTCTACACATCAGATTTCATCCCCTCTTAGGCTCTATTCAGCGCACTGAGAATAAATAGCCCTTCCTCGCTTTAATGACTTTTTAAACTCGTGCTCCGGCATGAACCGTTTTGAAACCTCCTTTTTAAATTTGATCAGTCGTCCCGTCCAGTCTAGACCACTTCTTGGCCATCACATTAGTATGGACTTTTGTCTGAATACCTGGGGCTTTGAACATTTTGACCATCACTCCCCTGTATTCACTCAGCATGGCCTAGTGCTCAAAATTTGGATTCGAGAGTAGGCTTTCGCAGTTTCTAAACCCAATACCATAGAATCGCAATATTCTCGAGTCACTTTTGATACCTTGATCCCACTACCGGAAGGGACGGTTGCAAGATTATATGCATTCGCGAAACTTGCACGCAAAAAACGCCCTGCGCTTGCGAAGTCTGTTTCCTTACAAGATGTTTTCCATCTTTCAGCGCGATTTCCCCGCTCTTGAAGAGCTTAACGATACCATTGCCCCCGAGCAGTTGCGTGTGTTGAAAGACCAGATGGAGTCCGAGAAACCTCCCACTGCCCAGTCCTCGTTCAACTATGCGTGGGGCTTGTTGAAAACTGATGATTTGAGGTCACAGCGCATGGCCCTTGAAATCTTGTCCACTTTGTACAGAGACGTGCCTGAATTGAGAAGAGACTCGTTGTACTACTTGGCATTAGGCAGTGTGAAGATCGGAGAGTACGCCAATGCCAGACGCTATTCGGATTCTTTGCTTGAGAAGGAGCCACAAAATGTCCAGTTCCAGGCCCTCAAAGACGCCGTGGACGGCTCCATCACCCAGGATGGCTTGATTGGCATAGGAGTGGCTGGGGGGATCTTGGCTCTCGGTATTGGCGTCATTGGTGCGTTGTCCAGGAAGAGAAGATGATGGGGGAGAGAGGCGGCGAATCTTAGGGATGGTGAATAGATATTCAGCTGTTGCCACCAAGTTCCACAAAACATGAGCCGATGCATCGGCGGCTTTGCCCGGTGGAAAACCTCTTTCTATTGGACTGTTGTGTTGAAGAGAGATCCGGCCCCAAGTCACGTGCACACTGTGCGGTCATAGCATCGTGCTCGTTTGGGGAAACCCACCATGACCAAAGTCGCCTTTCTAGGGCCCGAGGGCACCTACACACACCAGGTATGTAAGATTCCAGAAGTTAGAACCAGTCCGAATTAACCTTAGGCTGTGATACAGGAGTTTGGCCTGGGCACTGACATCGAGTTGTATCCCCAGGCATCGATTGCATCGTGTTTCAGGCAAATCAATGAGGGAAACGTCGAATTTGCTGTTGTTCCGTTCGAAAATACTACCAATGGGCAAGTTTTATTTACCTTTGATTTGCTCCGCGACTGGTTTATTTCTAAAACTCCTGACTTCAAAGTGGTTGGTGAGCAGTTTGTCACCATAAACCACTGCCTCTTTTCCAGAACTTCCGATATTTCCAAGGTTGGCAAACTATATTCACACCCGCAAGTGTGGGGTCAGGTGGGGGAGTTTCTTTCGCGGGAGACGTTCCCTAGGAATTGCGAGAGAGTCGACTGTAGTTCCACGGCGCAGGCTGCAGAGTTGGTGGCACACGATGGAACAAACTCAAGTGCGTGTATCAGCTCCAAGATATGCGGAGAGCGGTTCGGACTTAACGTTGTGGCGGAGAATATTGAGGATTTCAAGGGAAACACCACGAGGTTCTTGATTTTGGGAAAGACAGAGCCCCAAAGATGTAACGAAGATGGGCATTTTGTTACGTCGTTTGCGTTCATTTTGAATGCTAATGATCCCGGAGCGCTTTGCTCTGCATTAAACGCATTTAAAGTGAACTCCATCAACCTCACTTCTGTCACGTCCAGGCCGTTGAAACTGGCGCAATGGGAGTATGTTTTCTTTGTGGAGGCCGATGGAAAAGATACATCTGAGGAGATGGCAAATAGCATCCAAATGCTCAAGGACGTTTGCAAGAGGGTGGCTGTCTTGGGGCTGTTCAAGAGGTCTTGGAGGTACTACGGAAAGGTGTGATTTTTAGATTTCAGTGTATTCATACTATGGATAAAAGCTTCGATAGAAACTGTGCTAAGTTGGAAACTGTAGACAAGGTCGACGAATCTTAGTAAATCGAGACTTGTAACAAATAATTTGGGAGATCGAGGGCTAAATGAGACATGAGCGCTTCCGCCTGAGATCCCCCTTGCCATACTATTCTGAGCAGATATCTTGATGTGACTTCATGGGTATTTCCTGAATTGTTTGGTCGGCTCATTGACAGTCACGGTCTCTCAAGTCGCCGTCGATGTTTTGCACTAGTCGTGAACACACGGTTCCGAGTGCTAGCCAAATTCATTAGCTCACACATAAGAGGGATTCCTGAACTCAGAAACAGCTTGTGCAGCTTGAAGCAAAATAATCTGGCTTGAAATATCGAGAGTAGTTCCGAGCCTGCAACTAACAACAGTTCAGAGCCCCAAAGTCAAAACTTGAAAAACATGCACCAGGGCAAGGTCAAACCTTCCAAGCTCAGAAGTGGAGTCTCGAAGGGCTTGTTTTCATATTTTCGGATGATTCCAACGCTTTGAATGGGCTCCGTTCTGCACACCTAAGTCCCAAACTTCTGATAGGTCCAGTCCTTGTTGTCCAAGGGACACACGGCACGTGACTTCAACCAACGCTGAATACAGTGCAGATGAAAAGCGTGGTTGCAAGCACCCCAGGCGGCGATACATTGGTCATTTGTATTGTTGATGCTGTTGGGTTCACATTCGATACATGGCTCCATCAAGTGGTTGCGGCAAATTGCACAGGTGTCCACGACAATATCCCAGGACCAGAATGCCACCGCGGTCCACTTTTTGACCTCGAACCGTGGCTTTTTCTTGGCCTCTATAACTGCTTCATCTCGGTCCATGTCAACATCAACATCGGCGTCAACTTCAACTCTGTCTTGCTCCATTGTGATTAGTGAGAAGCGGTGGGGTTTAACACGGGTTATTTTGTGTGGCCGCGTGGACTGCATGCCGGATCTTTCGAAAGATGGGGAAGTGGGCAGATGCTGCAGTGACAGGAAGTATGGTAGTTACGCAACGGAGTGGTGGTTAACTCGTCAGAATACCTGGGAACCGGGGCTCTCTCAATTTGGGAAAAGAGCCCAAAAATCGAGTCAAGGTTTTGCAACTTTTGTGGGTTTTTTGCAAACGAGTCAAAATTGACTGTGGTGCCAACGAGGAGGCCACCTGCCAGAAACCAGACGGCCTAGAAAAGAACTCTCCATTGAATTCGCTGGAGTCTTAAATAACTACATTTTTTTCAAAGAAAACTTGAAAGCCCATTATGAAGCGTTCATAGACTTTGCAGCTTAGGGAGTGTCCGGGAGGTATTAGTCAGCCAGTCAAGTCAGATTTAGTAAAATCAACTAGTTAGCCAGAACCCGAGCCAGTCTGGGCAGCAAGACCTTGAAACAAAAATCGTCTGCGGTGGCTCTACATGTCACACGAGAAAAGCTCGCTTGAACCTACAGTTCACCAACTGGGCTGAAATTTCCCGCTTCGCTAGTCCGACCAAACCCCACTCACCTGGTTCAGACCACCACACCGTGAACCACACAAACCAGAAAAACTTCTTTTCTTTAATGCATGCAAAAGATTCTTTGGGTTTTAGGATTAGCCCTGTTCGGTGCTAACACTTAGCCACTTTCCGCCAAATACTCATATGTCAACAATAATTCAGCTTGGCTAGGCAACTAGCTGAGTCACATGACCTGAAAATAAACCAAACTCTTTGCTACAAGTGAAGATGAAACAAGTTGCACATTTACAAGACCGTGTGCACCTTTTAACTTCAAAAATTTGATGCTGCAGTGAAGGTTCCTTGAGCTTAGGGAAGGGCTAAATTAGTAAGGGCTGTACGTTTATTTTGCAGCACCAAAAAGACTGCGTCCATGGGCATGGACTGCTCGAGCGCCCGTCATAAATTGCTGAATCATCGCTCGGCTACCCACATCAAATTGAACTCAGCAGCTGACTAGCGCGACACTCGAATGTAGATGCCCAAGACTGGCCTTGTAATTGCACGGCGAAGAATACTCAACATATCACGTGACACGCCGGGGGCGGCATCACGTGCCATGCCCATGCCAGCCATAGCTAGCTTCGCAGCTTCGCACCGCCCCAGCATGTCGGAAGACCTAATTACATCGCTATATCCGCCACCGCCACCTTACTACAGGTTTTTTTCGGGCCCAAATCTCGAGCGGTTTCAGGAGCTCAAGCAGCAAGTCGAGGCTTCCGGTGAAACCGCCGATAGCCTAGACTCGGAGCCCAGTCAACTAGATACTCCTGAGCTCGCCGAATTACGCTTCCAAGTGCCCCCCAAGATTCCCAAGGTCGACCAGTACCGAGGATATGGTAGTGTATGGTCACTAAAAAATGAATTCCCTTCTCTCAAGGACCTGGGTTGGAAACAGCTATATGCAGACGAGGACGAGACCATTACGTCCAAGGCCAAAATTGAAGAGCTCCACAAGCTTTTGGACTCACTCCTTTTGAACTTTTTGGAGCTCGTGGCTACAATGTCGGTGGAGCCTGCTAAGTTTCACGTGAAAATCGAGCATTTGAAGTTGATCCTCATCAATATGAATCACTTGTTGAATACTTACAGGCCCCATCAAACGCGAGAAAGTTTGATCATGCTTTTGGAGACCCAGATTGAAGAAAAGAAGACGGAGGTCGGCCTAATGGTCGACACGGTCAACGAAATCAAGGAGAAAATTCGAGGCTTGGTTGGTGATTATGCTGTGGAGTCTGAGACCCTGCAAACGGCTATGGTGGTAGACGAGAGAGAGAAGAAGCTCGAGGAACTCCGGGCACTTCTTTCAAGATCCTAGTGCTATTTGGAAGGCTGGAGCTGTCATACCGTAAGAACTACCATTCAAGCACTAAATTGGAAGTACCATGCAGGGACTACTATGTAAGAAGTACTATATCAGCTGCGAGAACCTTAATGTGCAGAGAGTACACTATCGAATAGAGAGTACCCTTTCGACTTGAAAAAGCATGGGGGATGGCAACCAAGAGCAGTTCACCAACTAAGCTGCCATTGCTTGATAATGCAAGCCTTCGCTCTCCTTGATGGCTATCTTTTTTAGATCAAATCCACTAGATCGTTCAGAGGGTTTTCGTTTACCTTCATGTTTTCAAAGCTTGTCTCCACCGAAGTAGCTGGCTTCAGAACAGCTGGTTTCAGACCAAACAAACTCATGATATCGTTTGTCGAAGTTTGTACTTGATTGGCTGGGCTAGGGACAGGGACCGCAAATAGATCATTTAATTCGTCTAAGGCAGAGCCCCCCTTCAACTGCTCGGTGTTGTCGTCATCGTCAAAATTGAGCAAGTTCTCGTTCTTGACATTGTTGATCATTTCGTGTTTCGCCATGTTGGCCAAATCATTAATATTGCTAGACGCCTTTTTCGCCGAGCTCCTCGACTCTATCTTTTTGTACGATTCAGGGTCAATAAAAGTAGATGCTGGTTTGTGGTAGACCGATGAGAGGGTGGCCATCTCCGAGATCAATGCCTCCAAAACGACCGGGTTGAACGAGGGAATGATGGTTTTGATGGGCGGAAGATGAGTTCCAATGATGGCGTTTTGTGTCTCTGTAGATGAC
This sequence comes from Metschnikowia dekortorum, assembly GCA_009756545.1. Lineage (NCBI taxonomy): Eukaryota > Fungi > Ascomycota > Pichiomycetes > Serinales > Metschnikowiaceae > Metschnikowia > Metschnikowia dekortorum. The sequence continues at coordinate 164,140 of WFIU01000026.1, forward strand.
GACGATAACAACCGCCAGTAGACAAATGCCTTGTCTCGGACATCGGCGTTCTCACACTCTTTGGTTGACTTCTCGAGTACCGCCTGCAAAGCCTGCGCGTAAGAACCTTCGTAAACCAAGCTTATTTTCACCACGGCTGTTAATATATTCAATTGCACTGATGCATCTGACTCCAAGAATTTGTCCACTAATTCCCGCACCTTGGTTTGGAGCCCCGTGAAATACTTGGGGTATTCACCAAGCAAGTACACGTAGCCCGAAAAAGATACCAGCTCCGTCAACTGTTCGATGTAGTTAGAAATGACCGGGATAATCAACGTGATCAAGTCATTTTTTTGTGGGTACCGTCTCAAGACCTGCGTGAGGATTGCAACAGACTCGTTGATGATCAAGTCCCCGCCTCTTTGCTCAATAAGTGCAATGAGTAAATTGACCGCCGGTATCACGGACTTGGAAAGTTTGATAGCCACGGCCCCAATTGCCTGCACGGACTTGATCACCAACATGGGCTCGATTTCCATGGCATATTCCTTGAGCTCGCTAAACAACAAGGAGCTGTTTGCATCACACGCCAAGCGAATAATCACCTCCAATTTTTCCAACTTCAAATACAATGGATCAGAGTATTTTATGAAGAACACTCTTACCTCTTTTGATAGGACCTCCGGATACTTTTCTAAAATTATGCGGATGTTTTTGAGCCCTACAAATTGGGCTTCAGGAATGGAAGACAGAACTAGCGATACCATTGGTGCCGAAAGCTTGCGCAAAAAGGAGGATTTGGTCGCCTGATTTGATAAGGCATCAACGTGGTGGATCACTACCTTGATGGATGCCAAAACCACGGACGGATTCACATGTTGAAGCTGAGGTATACACCTCTCGATAATGTGCAAGGCCTCTCCCGAGTCCGAGGTCAGAAAGTCCGCCAAACAAGTCAATATAGTGATTCGGCCCCATTCAGTGCACTCGTTCAAGCATGCCAACAAGACTCTCACCAAGTCTGAGTCGATCACCAACACCTCTACGTTGGGGTCCTGATTCATATCCTTTATTTCATAGAGTGCATTGAGGGAGTTGGCGACAACCATGGGGTTTGGATCGTGGATCATCTTCTTCAAAATGTCCAAGAAACCAAATTCTATGCACATCTCAGGGTTCAAGTCGAACAACTTGGCCACGCAGATCGCCGCGGTCTTTCGAACATAAGGGTTATCATCTTGAATCGTCCGTTTCAACGGTACCTCCATGTAATCCACCATTTTGTCCACGCGAATGCACCCCATTGTCCGAATCGCTAATGCACGAACTAGGGGATTGACATCCTCAGTGTCTTGTACAAATGTGTTCACAGCCAAAATGCATAACTCGGGATTTGTTTTAGCGTAGTTCATCATATAGAGGTAAACAAGCTTCTTCTGCTCCAAATCATGCGTAGCGATGTTTTTCAAGACGTCGGGAAATAGTGCTGAAACGTCCTTGCCCACAGTCATGGCCTGGATGACCCGTTGAATGGCATCTTTGCGCTCGTGTTTGTACTGAGACACAAGCCCACTCCTTAGCTCATATGATTCGCCTTTCTTGGGGCCCTTGAGGAAGTTGATAATCTTTTTCTCCAAGGACATTGTGGTGATGAACAGCGCTCTTGTCTGCACGGTTCTTACGCGGTGCTTCGAAAACATCCGTACACACAGACCCTGTCTTCCGTCGATACGGCACATGGCAAGCTGAGACACGAGCCCAGGCTCGGCCAATATGACTGTATCTTGAGGGTGTTGGAGACTATAGGCTAGAGTAGCGCCACTCCTCAAGCAGGTCGAGCGAAGACTTAAATTATTGCAGGGGTAGCTAGAGCACCCCATTATCTGCACAATATATATACACAATCCTTTTCAGCTTTCAGGGCCAGTCAATAGGCGAAGCAGGATCGATAATTCAGAGCGGGGTACCACCGGCTAGACAAGAATTATGGCTTGCAAGATCTGCAAATGCAAGAAATACAGCCGCTTCTTTGTTATCAGCTTAAGCCGGTCAAATCAGGCAAAGAGATCCCAATCATTGATGCTCATAGAAGAAACAGCTGTTTTGATGACTGTATAGGCTTGTCCCAAAACAGAGACATGCGGCTGCAATACATTCTGGGCTTCAGCCAAAAATGTTTCCTGATCAAGGGCTCCGTATTCGCACGGCACATTCATTGTCACGACGATATCAGTCTTGGTTTTTTTGACTCTAAGCAACGCAATGTACATGAACAACTTGATTTCGGACTTCTCCCTCTCGGCGAGTGCTGGTTTCACCAAAAAGAAATGCATCTCGCAATCAATCTTTGAGTTCACACCTGATTCCAAGGGAGCCAAGAAGATTGCGGGATTGTCAAGGATATCTTCAAGGTGCACTGCCAAAGCTTCTGCAAGGTTGTCTCCTTCAACATATTCTAACAAGTCAAAGATGATGGACTGATCGAGCTCATTGGGCTGTTCAATGAGAAATACTTCCTGGGAGTCAGGTACATCTCTCATTTGAGACACATCAATCACGGACAGTGGGAGCTCGCAAGTAATAGCACCCCCATATAGTTCATGCATTTTCTAAGCTTTTGAACCTCGGAGGTTTTGATTCCGGAGAGAGTTCGAGGCCCTTAACTATCAAGAATGCACTGCGCGGTGCATGCAGGGCCAACGCCAAACCTTCAAGGCGAAACCTGGTCACATCAAGAGTGCCAAATTTGCGAGGTCATTTGAGCAAAATAAGCAGAAAGAATGAATATCAAGAGTGATGGCGACTCATAAGGCGCCTTAGATGAATAAACGAAATTTGAATAAGAAAAGCCCTTGCGGAAATCCTTGACTTTATAAGATCGTAAATCTGGCTCCCTAAAAGCTAAAGCCCGAAGAAAAGAGAGATCATATACTCTGGTTGTAAACAAACGGAAATTTGCCTGTATGCGGGGTACGTATCTTGACGAATAGAAACAGTATAGCGTAATTAGGCAGCAATAGGCCGGCCAGATGTTTCAGACATGCATGGTTGCAAAGCTCACACAATAACCAGGCCACCGCGAAGAGGCAACGGCGCGATCCAAAGTGGCTGTCGCATTTAGATCGCTGTTCCGAAGACTTCGCGTTTTTTTCGTTGACATTGATAACCCAAATCAATAAACCCTCCCCTTCCCATATCGTTTGACCACATCTAAGGGTACCATCCGGGGATTATCGAACCCCGTAAAGGTACCATAGTTTATACAAATACTACGTCGGGCGAATCGCGGATTGTGGGCAAAGAGCTTTAGGTCCCTACGACTTGTTTTATCATAATGAAGGCAACTAATCTCGCGAGCCGCCGAAGACCCATCATCATCACGGCAGTGGTAATATTGGCATTGATATTGCTAGCCAAGTATTCTGCATCTAAGAGCAAAGACGCCTTGGCCAAGGACAACTTCAACGGGATTTTTCTGCTGATATTCACGGAAAATGATAAGAAACAAGAGGAGTTTTTGAAGCGCTTGGACAAGATGAACTCTAAATTTTACAAGTCTACGGAGCAGCGATTGGCCAATTTGGAGAGGCAAAACGAGCTTTTGTTAGAGCATCTCCGCCTCATGAAAGTACCGCCCGCCACTATGTCTATCAGAGAAAAGTTGGTGTACATGACAGCATACGATTCCAAAGCAAAGTTTCCCGGATATATATGGCAATCGTGGAAACATGGGTTGAATGACAATGCTTTCGATGCCCAGTACAAAGAGGGCCAGGCTCAATGGGCCGTCAAGAACCCCGGTTTCGTCCACGAGCTTTTCAATGATGATACAAGTTACGCTACAGTGAAGAACTTGTACAGCTACATCCCGGAAATCGTTGAGGCCTACGAGAGTTTGCCCGAAGTGATCTTGAAAATGGACTTTTTCAGGTACTTGATTTTATTTGCTCGCGGTGGAGTATATGCGGATGTTGATACCATGCCTTTACAACCGGTGCCTAATTGGATTCCAGAGAACGTGTCTCCTACAGAATTAGGGTTGGTCATAGCCGTGGGAACTGACTCTCTGTCCGCTAATTGGCAAGCCGAGAACCACCGCAGATTGGAGTTTGGCCAATTCATAATTCAGAGCAAACCCGGCCATCCGATTTTGAGAGAAATAATTGCTCAAATAACTGAGAAGACGTTGAAGATGAAAAGAGAATTGAACCAAGGCGAGCAGCTATCATTGCCCGGATCGCCAAACCAGAGACAGCTTCAGATCTCCAGGTGGACCGGGTCGGGAATCTGGACCGATACAATATTCACCTACTTAAATGATTACATCAAGTCGTCAATATACCAGTCGGTTACGTGGAAGGATCTTCGGGGTTTGGAGACTCCCAAGTTGGTGTCGGATATCCTCATTCTTCCGGTGAAGTCGTTTGCGTCGGAGCTCGAAGTGGGGAAAGACGGCAAAGTCCTCGATCCGATTGCTTTTGCCAAGCATTGGTCCGCCAAGATCTGGAAGTCTGCTTAAAGTTATATAAATACTGCATTATCTTTAAATATTGGATTAGTAGAGGCGCCTTCTGGTCAATCAAACATTGCGTGCTACGCGTGGAAATGCAAACGGTATGTGCAGCCGCCAATTCGATGGGTTTAGAGGAGCTGAAGAAGAGTTTACAGCGGCGTAATTCCACAAGCGGTCTCTAGTGCATTCACAGAGACCTTAGTGGCTTAAAGTTGATCTGAAGGGGTCCAGGTCCCGCCCCTCTAGGTCGAGAAGGTTCGTGGAGTTTTGTCAGAGGATAAAGTCTGGATCAAATTCAGATTGAATTGATATTATGACTTCGAGAAACCCCCTGAGGGCACATTTCCGGCTTCTTAGCCAGGCAACCAAACGGTGTTTGCTAATCTAGCATCTGCAGCACCACCTTCCACATCAAATCTATTGCAGGGCACCTGGCTTAGCGTTCCAAGAGTGCAGAAGCTCAAGGACTGAGAGCGCGTGATAATGCGCTTAGGGGAAGAGCCGACTCTGATTCCTGAATTGGGTGGAGTTAGCGGGGGATCACAAGAAGGAGCATAATAGAATGCAGTACCAGACCCACTGCACTTGAATGTCTGTGAACTGACCGCTACAGTGAAGCGCTACCCTAGAGGTACTGTTCTATGACAACTGTTGAACTGAGAGAGACACCTTCTTAGGAACCAAATCTCCGAGTATTGGATGTTGAGCGCAACGAGTAGAGCGCACGAGTAGAGCGCACGAGTAGAGCGTTATCACATACAGACTCGTAGCTCGGAAGGTTGTTGAGTCGAGACACGCTCTTTGAGATTCCTGGGCATATTCAGTAACCCAAAATCTCCTTATTACCTATCTGGGTTTATCAGGATTCCATGGACCTTTTTCTGGTTTTTCCTCCTCAACACGAGCGGGAAGCACTTCTTTGAATATTACGATTTGAACTGTGGAATAGAGAGCGTCGGAAGTCAAGGCGCTCACAAGACATCCATACAGACGTTGGACAACTGGTCATGTCCAGAATTGTTCAGAGACAGCGGTCAGAAATGTGGTGCAGGTTGAATTCATCTCCCAGCTGGGTCAGAACGATACCAATGAAAGGTCATTCAGGAGGTCCTGGTATAGATGGAATGATAGACGAGATGATAAGGATGTGCTCTACAAGAATTATCAGACTGAAGCACTGCCTTGTCTTATGTGCAGGGGAGCATTCACTTCGGCACACCGGTCTTCACTTCGGGGCGCCGAGACGGGTATCTCTCAAGTAGTCTTGAAGGGCTTCATCTAACATCTTGCAATTTGATGATTTAGTCAAAGACAACTTTGGCAGGATTCGTCTGGAATGTCTCACCCGTGCTGCACTCCACATGGGTGCAAAAAACACATACCATGTACATTGCTCGGTGTTTCCAAAGTTTTCATAAAAGCGAGGATTCAGCAGCTGATTCGTCAATAAAAACACAAGTTGCTTCGTTGAGGAATCCTTGATACCGCTTCAAAGCACCAACCGGTAGCAAAATCGCCCACTAATAATGCCTGGCACTACGAAAAGCACAGAAGTGCATCTTGAAACAGAAAAGTGCCATTGAAAAGCGTCCAAAAGTGATTTATCCCTGAATTTCGTAGCTCAATCACAAGAACGCAACAATTGCCCCTTAGCTGGATTGCGGGGAATACGGTTCACTTCATCTGGTGCTGAATTTGGGCGGCGCACCTACTGGAAGTACAGTGAGGAAGTGAATCCTCAAAAAGGGCCGAGTAGTGATGAAAGGAAGAACAGGGCGGCATTATCTGGTCTTGCGGTCTAATTTCACCTTTTTAAAACACAAACCAAGGAACGATTTGTAAGTTTCGAGTAACGCCACAAATGGTGAAAAAAAATGCTCAGTCAAACTTGTCTCCTGAAATGACCTTTTATTTCTGAATCAAGTACATTGCTAGCCGGGGCTACCTAAACTCACCGAAGTCGGCGATCAAGGCACATCATCTGCTTCTGCCCTCCGCTTGAGCTGCTGAATAAACAACTGCATACTCTACTACTAGGCAGAAAAGGGAAGGGACCAGAACAAAATCAGTAGATCACAACAACGCAGCCTGTGGCGAGGTTAGCCCGAATGAAGGATTTGCACGGTCGGTGCATTTTCACGCTCATTCAGTTCCAGTATTGAACATTACAATCCAAGTGGTTTTCTCTCAGCAATGCTTGCGATAGGACCAGCCGGAACGCACCATGCTCAGCAAGCGTTTCCGAGCCAGGAACGGCGAAGGAGTCTTTCCTGATTTGGGTCCCCTGCGGTGGGTCTTTTTCTACAAGACCCGTGCTGAAACCTACAATGCTTGTGCAAGATTGCGTGGCGGAACATTGAGCCATTAAACTGAAGCCCCGTCTCGTGCTGGAACAGCGGTATCATGTATTCATGGGGTGCCACGAACTTGTGCCCAGAAACCATTTACTGTGGTGTTTCAAGTTCTGGCGGGCACTAGAATGAAGCACGTTTAGGTAATACAAACGAGTCTTACAGGTAGGTACATTATTAAGTCAGTAGTCAGTCTAGTCAGTATAGTCTGTGGTCAGTATATTCAGTAGCCAGTAGCCAGCAGTTAGTAGCCGGTCAGTATTCATTATGATCATTCTTTATACTGCTTGCTACTTTGGAATGCTCGATCTTTCTCAAGAGAGGATCTGAGCCAGTCAAAAATCACAGCAACCGCATGTACCCTGGTCAGCTTGGTCCGTGGCTTGGTCAGCCGCAAATTTCAGCAACACCTTCAAACGGACTTGAAATCATCGCCGCGCCATGTGGTTTCAAAGGTGTTCTGTGGTCTGATGCACCGAGGAAAGAACAAATTTCGATACACCATGCTCGCTTGAAGTCACTATGTGCTCAGCTCACGCTGAGGCGGTGCACCAAGCTAGCCCTATGAGTCCTTATTTTCGCCATCGAGTTGCACATTGCACATATGGGGCCTGAAGCATGGCTAGAGGATGGGTTCAAGGCCACCGGGTTGGTGTGACGGATGAAGGCAAATGCAGGCATCCAGGTTCGTGGGCGAAACAGCGGCTTCAGCATCACACCTCCCTAATAGGGAATCCCGTTGGTGAGCCTTTGGAACTCATCGTATCCTGTGGTGTACACACTCTCGTAGGATTTTCGGATCAAGCCCCGGAAGAACACCGCCGCGTCGCGGTCGCTCTTGGTCGGCACAAACCTCTTGCGGAGTTTCTTCACCGTCGTCTCCTTGAAGCACGGAAGCCCGCTTTCCAACATCGGCGTCACACACCGCACGATCGTTTCCATATGTGGCCGACATGCAAGGAAGCCCTTGACGCAGAGCTCCTCGAAACGCCCAAACGCCTGTGTGGTGCTGGAGCCGCCCATCACCATCACCATCTCCTTGGTTAGCTTAAAAGGAGCTACCTCGAATTTCACTCCGCCTGGCACAATGTCAAAGCAGAACCCGAAGTCTATGTGCAAGATATTGCCCTGTTCATCGTACATGATGTTACCATTGTGGCGGTCCTTGAACTGGAGGAGAAACGAGATGATGGAGTACGCGGCCAACGAGCGAATGAGGTTGTTGCGTGCACGCTGGAAGTCGATGGATGACTCGGGCCCGAACTTGGAGATGTAGTACTCGTAGAGTCCATTGACAGCCTCACGGCCCAACATGTCACGCGACGTCAGGTTAGGCAACACGTCGATCACCCCGCATCCCGGCGCCGTGGCGGTCACGCGGTATGGGAACACGTAGAGGTCCAAGCCAGCATGGAGCCAGATGGTCCGGAACACCGAAATCAACTGGAGCGCCAACACGTCCTGCCTGCAGTCGTCGCCCACCTTGAAGATGGCGCTTTGCCACTTGTCAACCAGTGTCACGAACTGCCGGCCGTATTCGTCAACGTTCGTCACATCCTTGCGGATTTTGAACGTGGCCAAAAACGGTGCCTTAGCGTGCAGCTGCAAAGGCTTGCCAGACTTGCGGTTGATGTCAACCAAGACGCCATCTGGGTTACTGGGGAGGTACACGCCCTCCTCCACCACGATGGCGCTCATCTCCTCGTCGATCTTAACTTTCTTTTCCGCCTTGGATTTCTTGATGTAAGGCTTGAGTTTGCCCGAAATGGACGTGACCTTTTCGAAAAAGCCAAACTCCTTGTGGTAGAAATCCAAGTCGTCGTCGCTCATGTTGCGGAGCATCTGTGCCTGGATACGGTCCAAAGTGGGCTTCAATACGTCCGGTTCCGTCGAATCCTCATCCTTGTAGCTGTTGGCCATCATGTTCCATATGATCTGATGGGCAAAGAGGCCCAGCACTCGGGCCGTCTCGAGAATGAACCGCAGCACGTAGCCCTTGGCATCGAACCGGAGCAGCTGCACAATCTGGGGCACGTAGAAAAACGTTAGGTTCACGTCGTGATGCTCGAGGGACCTCATAGTGTATTGGAGCACGTATGCGTTCGAGCCAAATGGTGGCAAAAAGAGCAGAATCGCATCCACGGGTGCCAAAGGCTCCCAAAATAGCAACTGGTACGATGGCATGCTGGAGGAGCTGTTGATACCAATGAAGTATTGGATAGCGTCCGCGTGACGCAACCCAGCCACCGGGTTGGCCACGATCAACGCTTGAAGCGTCTCGTCCAAGTCGCGGATCTTGTAGCGGTGCGCCAAGTTGATGGCCAACTGAGGGTCGATGGTGTATGCATTGCGGAGCTGCTCCTCGACGCTCTTACCCTTGGAGTTCTTGGCGGTGTGTTTAGTGGGGCTGGTGGCGCTGGTTGGGTGGAGCCACACGTTGATCTTGGAGATTTCGTCGTTCAAGAAAAAGAGAAGGAGCTCTCTCTTGTTCTCAAGCACACGCAGCCCTAAAGTGGCCGTGTGAGCCACCAACTCCGCCACATCCTGAAGAAGCGTGTAGTCCGCCTTGATTTTCAACGCGTTGGACCCAAACGGGTAGTGCGAGCTGGCTTGAAACCACGAAAGAGAGCTGTCGAAAATCACCTCGGTGATGCGGGCACAGCTCCGGGAACCGATGCGGGCGTGGTACTTCAAGAGCTCGTAGCCGAACCGAACTAACAGGAACCGCATGAATCGGGCATACGGATGCAAGCTGCCGTGGCACAAACGGTGCAAACCTTTGATCACAAACCGCGTGAACATCTTCAAGAGGTGGTCGCTTTGGTACATGGTGGCCTCGAAGTTGGATGCCATCATCTTAATAATCTCCAGATGCGGCTGGAAGGACTTGTCCACTGCCATGGCAAGCCGAGAAACTCGCTCAAAGTCACTGGGTGCATACTCCATCTTGCTGAACGCAGGTTCAATCAAGTCGTGCTCCCGGGAAAAGATGCCCAGCTGCTCATCAATGCTGCGCTCCCAGTGCTTGCAGATCTCCGACAACACCAAGACCGCCAGGTTGGGCCGCTCCTCCATCACTGCGCCCCAGATGCCCACCGCTGGCGCCATGCAGTCCGAGTCGAACACCGCAAACGGAATCTCCACCAAGTACCGCACCAACTCGGCCAAGTTATCATGCTGCACCAATGCGTACCCGGCAACCTCACTCATCACCCCCAAGATTTCGTCCAACGGGACATGCGTGTCGGTTGTAGCAACTGACTCCATGAGCAGCCGCACCTGTGAACGTAATCGGTGAAATGCCTGTGCGGAAGCTTTGGCGCTATCAAAAGACACCCGCTTCATCACGTCGGATATGAAGCTCGTGCGCCAAGTCAATTGCGTGATCAATGACGGCATCAAGTTGTGCAGCGAGTCATGGGACGACCGAGGAAGATGAATCAATTCCCGATCCGTGGCGCCGATGGACCCAGCCATTTCCAATGCGAAAGATGTACCAAACTTGACGGTATTCGATTGGAATCGGTCGGAGCTCGACACGTACGATTGGATCAAGCTTTTGGTGTCGTTGTTGCACTTCAAGAGAACAATCTTGACCCATGCCTTACACTTTTCATGGAACTTCGAGAAAGTCTGATGTCTCCAGGTGTTCGAGTCGGGCAAGCGCAACTTGACTCCAGTCAATTTTGCCGTGAAGATGAATGTTGGGTTGAACTGGTTAATCTCCGCGTCCACCACGCTTTCGTACAACAACGTCAAGAGGTCAAAGAGAGCGAATAAACTGCGCTGGTTGCAGAGGGATGACGGGATTTTCCGAATGATGTTATCTGCACATTTGAATGCTGCTTGTTGCAAGTCCTCCAATCCGTGGCAGCATGCTGTTAAGATATGAGTTAACTGCTCGGCAACATTCTGCGCCGAGAACTGCTTATCGGCGCCGCAATCGACAAGCCCAACGAACTCGTTGTTGAGTTCATAGGCCACCGGCCCTAAGTATTTGTCGATGCCGCTGGTCTTAAGCGAGGGGTCCAGGTAGTACTCCAAAACGGTATGGCAGTTTCCCAGTTTCACCCGCAACGACTCCACAAACACGGCGGCTGCCAAGAACATCAATTTGGAGTACGACATGGTGCGCGGAACCTCAAAGATGTCTCCTGCAATGTGACGATGATCCTTGACGTTGTGATTGGACAGGCCACGCTTAAGGACTATGTTCAACTCCAACGACGTCTCAGTCTTATTCCACGACGTTTCGGACGCCAAAGGCGGCGTACTATAGGCGATTCGCCGCAAGGCGCCGTCATAAGTTTTTGCATGACTGGAGTTGGCCGAGTAGCCGTGAACAACCATATTGAACCAAATGTTGCGGAAAAGGTTCATCACATGACGGTCTTCAATCTTCAATGGTGGCTCATCTCTTTTCACCTGCGGCAACAAAGCCGCTAACGGCATAAGATAGAGCGCGATCTGGGAGCCCACTGCGCTGATTTCATTATGAGACCGGTGGTGGTCTAATTCTTGCACATCGCCCTGGCTGATGATACCGCTCAACATCTCCGCCAAGTAGACGTAGTAGAGTGAGTGCATGTCGCCCAGCACCACGTTGGACTGGGCCTTGAGGTCAGCGGCCAAATCATGCCTCGAGTCTTCGATCATTGTCAAGAGTGCCGAGTCTCCTGCATGATATGCGTCCATCGTCAATGCATGAAGAAGACGTACCAAAACGACAAACTCCCTCTCGGGTAAATACGGTCCACATTTGACCATGCACTTGAGCAAGAAAGGCGCAATGGTGGTGTTCATTTTGAGTGTCTTTTGCGACAAGATTGAAACCGCCAAGGTGCTCACACTCTCATCTTCACATGCTGCCACAACCTCGTGAATTGCCGTGACGGCATTCTCGCACACCTTGGTATACTCAAGCTCATTGAAGCTGACCTTGCTCTCCTTTTTGGAAACCACACTATTCCTTCTCAGAACCGTATTATTCCGAATGAGCCGATTTGGATTGGCGTTCTCCACTGAGCTCCCGAGTTGATCATCAAAAGCCCGTGTGGCGTTGCCGGTGCCTCTCCTCGATCGGGCATGCAACTGCAACCCATCGTTTCCCACAAAAAGAAGATTAGTCAAAGCATAGATGGTAGTTACCACGGAGTCCTGCGAGAGCGCTTTGCTGGCAAGACCAAAACTCTTGGAAATTGAAGTGCACTGGGCAGAGGTCAATGCAGGATTTGCCACCAATGAAGTGAATGCTCGAGTGAGAGACGAGCCCACAGATAAGTCTTTGAGCACCAAAATGGCGCCCAACTGCACGATGGTGGTCCCGAGATGAAAGTCCAACATCATATCGTAGATTCCCACTGATCTCACAAAAATGTCATGAATGACTTGAAGCTCCACCACGCCATAGAGCACGCCGCACGTGATCATCAGCAACAACTGTGCTTTGGCCATGTACCCGAGCCGTAAACGAGCCAACGAGGAGTACACCATGTAGTCTTCCCCAGCATCCAATTGCTGCAACTTCTTTAGAGCCAGTTGAGCAATGGTATGGACCAAGCTACCCACTGAAGGAGACTCAGGGAGGCGGGTACTTCCACTGGAACTCAAGCTTCCAGTGATGGCATCAGATTTAGGTGTTGAAAATGCATTCGCATTGAATTTTGGTACCGCATTTGTGTTTGAAACAGGTTTTGCATTTTTGTCGAAGTTTTCATCCAATCTTTCATTCGGATTGCGGCCATTTATGGCTTGATTCTCGGGGTCATTGTCACCCTCAGAAAGGTTCTCCTTTGGAGTGCAGGAGTCCATGAGCCTCTCCATAAGCGGCTTTCCATCAGTATTGCCAAAATATGCTTGGGCAGAGATTGCCGCCAAAATTTCGGCGAGGAGTTTGACAAAATAGATAGGAGCCAAATCCAGTGCTAAAACGTGATCGCGAAAGAAGGTGGGAATCTGCACCAGATACGACTGCAACGCCGTCAAGAAATCCTCGTTGTCCACACATGAGTCCAAAAAGTGGAAAATTTTGATTGCGCTTTCCGTGACGGTAAAGATTCCGGGCCGTTGCGCCAAAATTTTCATGAAACCGATGAAAGAAAAGTAATGCGAGGCCTCCAAAGACTTTGAATTGACGAAAAAATAGTCAACAAACTGGGAAAGAGTAGCGATGATCTTAGAAGCAAGCACTGGGTTATTTTCGGCAAGGCTCACGAGGGCCAGAGTCAAGTCTGAGGCCAAAACCATCCACGGAAGGGTTTTATCGCCCACAGCAGCAAATACTGGAGCAGAGAACCGCTGCTCAGGCAACCCAAGGAGGTACGCCCGAAATTTGTCAGCAAGGTATTTGGAGAAGGTGATACAGGCAGATTTTGGCGCATTCTGGGAGGACTCTCTGGTGGCCACACACAAGGCACGTAAGGCCTCGAATTCATAGAGCGACATGGTCACGTTCTCCAGGCCTGCAGGCCGCAAGCTGTGGGCCACGTCCCAGAATGGCGAGTGGGATTCGTTGCCGGTTTCAGCACCGGGTGACTCCGCCTGTCCGAACCGGGATCGTTGGTCGTTTCCTGCGTATGGCCCGAAAATGGCACCGGTTGCTTCCCCGATATTAGAAATGAATCCGTTCTTCAGGTCATGGAGTCCACTGTCGGATCCGGAAACAGGGCCGTTGTAGTGATCGCCAGGGATAGTGCCGTTGTAGTGATCGGATCCGGAGATAGCGGTGTTCAGATCGGGACCAGAAAAGGAGCTGTTCTTGATGTCGTAGCCAGCATTGTAACCTACTTCACTGTCCACGTGGAGCCTAGCTAACCTGATATAGGCGTCTCCACGAATATTCAAGCCGGAGATCATTTTGTCTGGAGTTGGAAAGCCGAAAGGGGTAAGCAGTTAAAAAAATTCCAAAATGCACGGCAGGCTTCTTGCTATTATGTCAATGATTGACCAATCGGGAGCTTAAGTATGTCCGGGAGACTAGTAAAAGCCCAGATTAGAAGAGATTTGGCCTGATAAGCGAGCGAGATAGGGGAAACTTCTAAGGCACGCCAAAATAGAAGAAATTGCGGACAAGCAAAACTGGCGCAATTCCCCAGTCAAAAGAAGCGGGGGTTAACTATGGAGGAGTAGTTTAAGTAAAGAGCGGTTTGGCCGAGGACGAGTGCTCTGCAAGTCGCGGGCGGAAAACGGAAGCGCGCCGGTCGGTATGCAGGAACGTATCATGAGTAGCACATGATGGAGAGCCGTCAACGCCTAAGCAGCGGACATGATCCCGGCAATTGGCGAGGGGTACAGCTAGCACGGTGGATCGTGGACTGCAGGTACTGTGGCCGTTATAAGGTCCGAGTGTGTCCGCGAGCAAATGTGTGCCTGGATGCCGTAAAATTACCGAGGCACCTATGACGACTGGCGTGGAAATCTCTCCATAGTCTGAGCCTCCTTCTACAAGGTACTACAAGGTACTACAAGGTACTACAAGGTACTACAAGGTACTACAAGGTACTACAAGGTACTACAAGGTACTACAAGGTACAAGGTACTACAAGGTACTACAAGGTACAAGGTACTACAAGGTACAAGGTACCACAAGGTACAAGTTACTTACAGGAACTGCTAGACACGTGACGTACAAACAGTACCAGGATCGTATAAGTATAGCCACAGACACCCAAGGCCACTCTTCTACTACTGCTACTAATTGCATCTACTCAATTTCAGCACCCTGTCGCAGCCACTTGGTTGCAGCTTCTTCAGCCTCTTATGGTTGTCGGGAAGGCGAACGCTTCATCAGCAGCTTCGATCTTTGGCCAATATCATCAACATCATGGGACATGCGTGATTCTCCCGTGAACATTAAAGACACCTCACCCTTCGGTACTGGGATGAGCGAGATTACACTCTTGCTTTACGCCCGGAGCGTTCACACTTGCACCAGAGAAGAAGGTTGACGCAGGGGATATGAAATGGGGTGTAGAGGGATATTCTACAGCTCATAACGCACGAGATTTAGCTGGAATCGATTGGGAAATTGATGGAATATATGGCCCTGTATCTTATGAAAGCCCGACGATTGATGCAATGATATACGGATCTAAGGAGTCACTCGCATGTGTGGCAGGTGCAAATATACTTCTTGGCTTACAACCCAGCCTACGGAAAGCCATAACAAAAGTTTGGGTGTTACAGACGAAGCCTGCTATTGTTTATCTGCAAGCTCCTTTTTGTATCTTGCTACTGCGGAACACATATTTCTGCTCTTACAGCTATTCCTTCAGCTGCTGATGCAACTTGACTGCATCTTCTTCGATCGTTGTCAGGCAGTTTTTGACGCAGATTCTCATTTCACTGCTTCTTTGCTGTATCTACTTGGTCATTAAATTACCCGACAGCCACTTTTATTGCGGCTACTCCTCCAGTTATGCTTCAATTGTTCCGCTAGGCTTCATTCATAGATTTGCGGATAAGCTACAGGATGGGTACTCATTCAGCTACCCACAAGTTAGTCAGCTAGATCTATTTTTGGCTACTCGTCACGTCTCATCGGTTCCAGTGTTGTGCTGAAATAGTGGTAAGGGCACAAGCTTCATGGGGAACCGCATGCCCTTTTACGCCTCGCACCAAGTACTCCACGGGCCTTCTGCAGTCATACCTGCTGGCACTTCCCGAACAACTTGACGACTCTGGATCACTTCTTAGAGAGCCCCAGGACGTTCCAGGGTTGCAGGTCCTTCCAGCCTCTTTGGGATGGTGAAGCAAATATTTATCATGGGCGAAAACCCAATGTATTAATCCAAATTGTCCAACGGACCTTTGTGTTTGTGGAACTCTGTCTTCCAATTTGTGTTCCAACTACAGAAAATGGGCCATGGGAGCTACATCAATTCCAGTGTTGAGTCGCGCCGCATCACAGTCGGGCGCCGGTCGCTGGACATTCCTCCAGCTGGCGGGACATGAGACTTTACTTTTTGGCTGTATCAGGCTGGCTCTCCCGATCTAGCTCGTCCCGCGGGTGTCATTCTATGGATTGCGTATCTCGCATTCACACCCGGCCTTTTGATTATCCTAAATTCGCTGGATTACAGCCCGCTGGTGTGAAATTGGGCTACACTCGCTAGCCTTCGGGCCACAGAATCCCATGCCTCGTGGCCGTTTCCCTCTCGTTTTGCAGCCACTGAAAGGACGTACGGGTCTGTCTTGGCCGTGCCTTACCCTGGTCCTTGTCCGGGACCTGTTTGTTTCCTGTCGTTGCCTCGATCTTTGGGTGTCCCTGTGCTTATGAAAGAGTGAGTAATGACTTCACCTGTTGCAGTGTCTTGATCCCAATAAATCGACATTTCTGCGGGTTTCTTGGTGCCATGCCTCTTACCATCTCGAGTTCAACTCGAATTCTTCACACCGTCCCTGATTTACTTGGCACTGTCCTGCATAGCCGAGCTTGACCCTTGAGACTTGAACACAACCCAGCAGGCTCGTTATTGGGAAGATAAATACATCGTTGCAGTGATTATGGTCACAAGCGCTTTCCAAGTGTGTTTGGGGGAATGGTTTGGCACTATGACGTTGGAGTCGTATCCTGAACTTGTTCAGCCAGGAGATCCAACGGTGAAGCCGGGCCGTCTAGGTCATGTAAAGTGGCCGGAGTCTTTCTTGCACTTGTGGTTCCCTTTTGGGGTACTCTCGTGATATTCCCATAATGTCTTGCACTTTTTGTTGCTTCCCTCCCTCCAGAAGCAGGTCTAAGGCGTGCCTTGTGTCTAGTCTTTCAAGGAAGTCAACTTCTTGACGCAGCGACTGCACAGAGTGCAATACATCAAGAGCTTTGGCGGGAATAGTCCATCCAGTTCTGGCGTTGCAGCAACAAATCACGGTGTATGTACCACCACGTTATGGACAAGAGTGGTGCTGGTACCTTCCTAGTCGTCAGTGAGACGTTTGTAATTTACATCGGCCTGTTTCGTGGTGGCCCAGGTTTCGTGGTGGCTCTCCAGAAGAGAACCATTACCTTTACTAATCAAATACGAAGATTATGCGTTTATTTTACACGGCATGCACTAGTGCAGCCTGAAGCATTTTAGTGAAGCCCATCATGCTAGCTGGGTAGCTAGGCGTGGCTTTGTTTGGCCAGAATGGTAATGTGCTAGTGGGCTGGTTTCCTAGAAACTCAGCTCTAGCTCTAGCAAACTCTTTTAACTGGTCTCCAAACTGTGCCATTTGGATTTGTTCCCTCATGTTATGCATCTCCTGGGGTTAACCCTGGATCCACATGCACATACAGAACTGCTCCCAGACAAGCTGGTTGCAAGGCTCTATCACCGCTCCTTGTAAAAGTATCTTCGGAAAAGGAGATGTAAAGTCTTCGAACAATTGGCCATCACCAACATCACAGAAGTCAATGGCCCCGAATCGAAATTCAATCATGAGTAGGTCTCGATCAAAGTGTCGCGCAAGTCGCCCGAGATGGCGTCGGGTTGTGCGTCCTGCAACTTGAAGATGGACTCCACCACCGACAACTCAGGCGCCGTGGTGTCCAAGCCCGAAACAGCCACCCAGTCGTTGACCACCATGCCGGCGCCCACCACCGATGACCCGCGGTTGACAGTACCCGCCACCAACGGCACCTGTAGCAACGACAGCAACTCCTCCTGGTCCTGTATGGAAGTCTGCGGGTGCACTATGCCTCCCTGGTTGGACAAGGCACAGTACAGACCCACCAACACGTTTCCTGCTATGGTCTGCCTGAAAACCTCCACGCCCAAGACATCAGCAATCAACTCCTCGGTCTCGCGCTCGATATCCGGGTGCACTAGCGCCACGTAGTCATTGCAGCAGATGACATTGCCCAATGCGGACAACCGCTCCTCCACCCTCTGGATCTTGACCGAGTCAGGCAAAGAGTTCCGCAAGTGCATGAGCTCCTGGTCGGTGGTCTGTGTGGGAACTAACAAGCCTCTTCTGTTTCCGGCAGTCATTCTGCCGACGATTCTGGT
The DNA here is from genome assembly GCA_009756545.1 of Metschnikowia dekortorum. Lineage (NCBI taxonomy): Eukaryota > Fungi > Ascomycota > Pichiomycetes > Serinales > Metschnikowiaceae > Metschnikowia > Metschnikowia dekortorum. The sequence continues at coordinate 181,971 of WFIU01000026.1, forward strand.
TCCGGCAATGGTGGTTCTCACGATGGGAATGACATCGCCCAATTCCGCCTCGAAGGCCGAGTAGAAGTTCTCCGACCCTCCCACGGCCACCAAGCAGTACAGATTGGTCAATTTGGAGAAGACGCCCACCTCGTTGGAGTTTTCAAATTGCGTTCTGCTCGCCATATTGAAGTATGGGGCTAGACTTTGGGGGCGAAAGTTTTTCTCGGTCCAGCCGGCGGTGTATGCAGGCCCCCATCTCCCTCCCCTGGTCAACCCCTTATACCTATTCAAGGACAGTGTGCAGACCCTAGGTTTCGGCGGGAAATACGGACTGCAGAAAAAAAGCTAGCGACGCCCCAACTGCCCGTGCCTCCCCTCTCACTGAATATTTCAAGACACTGGTAGTGTGCGAACTGAACTGACCAAGGCGCTAGCACTATAAGAAGCCGGGAGCTGGACAGTACTGATTTATTCAATTTTGCAGAATTATTTCTGACCATCAAACTATGGTCTTGGCTTCACAGAGAAAGTGTCCCACGTAGAACGCCGGCCCTAACACCCATTATGACTCCACCAATGTCAATTAACCTATTAAGTGCTTCATTTCTGATCCAGAGGAAATAGTCTCGCTGTTTGTCGTAGTCTGGAACAAGTTCATCGCCAAGTGAATATCCTCTTTTTAAACCTGTCAATCGCCTCCTTGCTATCAGAGAGTGCAACACAATTTTGTGAAGACTCTTTAGTTTGGGCTATGAGCCAGTTGAGAAGCTCAGTTGCAACGCCTCTCCCTCTGTATGCCTCCACCCCGCTAGAGACTCAATGTATATTGAATCAGGAATCAGGGCAGACACTGGCCGCAATAGAAATAGATTATATCAGTCGTAGTAATTGTACTAAGTAACGTCTCGGGCTCGGAGAAGTTGGTCTCGTGATAATCTTTAACAATGGGGATCATCCACAGTTGCATAGAAAGTGGCCACGGCCACGCCGCAGCCTTGGCGCCTAATCCGGTGAAAATGTCCCAACCGGCTAAATGCCAAGATGGCATCCGAGGCGACCCGGGTGAACCGGTGAAACAACTAGGGTCCACCCCAGGATTCTCCGAGGATACCGAGGAGCCGATGAGCTGCATAGGAATTCTCACGTGTAACACCCTCCTCCTCTAAGCTTCATGCCTGTCCTCAAGTTTCTAATATGAATAATGGGCAATTTCATGTTTAACCTCCTCCTCGTCTTGAAGTGATGCTTGTCCTCAAGTCTCGTATTTCTGGAACTGGTAACTTGTTTTCGTTCATATCGTTGAGTATCTCCTCTGTATTTTTAACGTCTTCTCTGCTCTACGATTTTTTGTTATGTTGTATAATGTCCTGTAATTTCTTCAATGGTTGACTGTCGTCTTCAATCCAGTTGATGTCTCTCAACTTTCGTACTGATTCTGATATTCGTTACAACTCATCCGTTTCTTTCAATCCGTTTCTTTCAGCCGTCTGGTTCCATCCGTGTAATTTCGGAGTACTCCCAAAGTGTCTGTTTAGCTTCTCCTGGCATCTTCAATAACGGCGTTTCTCGATCGTATAATTTTTCCGTTTTTGCATCTTTCGAGATAATGTCGCATCTTAGGCGGTACAATAATAATCTGCATTGCAATAACATAAGAGCATGTTTTTGCTTCGTAATACTAAGTGACATAATATTAGCCATACTAAATAATTGTAGCGGTTCGGATTGTAAGGTTATTTGTTAGTTTAATTTGTAATGGAACTTTCTGCCAAGTCTAGGCCTCGAGGTAAGCTGTCGGAATGGACACCTTCATGCAGGATCACTGGCGATTCTGCCTTTAACCACACAGAGATTTCAACCAATGTCACTCTGCAATGGTGGTTCTCTGCAAGCCCCCACATTTATAGTATTATATTCTGTAAATGAAAATGCCTGCCTGCAGGTTGTGGGAGACCCAATAGCTCGCTGCAAACCGAGCGTCACTAAGCGACGAGCCGCCCTGCCATCTGGCACCTTTTCCGCGACCTTGACTCGGTGCAGGCAAGTATTCGTTGCCAGAACCTAATAGTACTATTCCAGATTATAAACAGAAGGGACAATCACGTGAGACCGGCAGTTAAGGGCGGCATCCTCGGACCCCCACCAAAGCGGGATCTGCCCCACGCTCAGTTTCTTTTCTGCGTCGTTGGCTGACCCAGTTGCAGCTATTGGGCGTCCAGTTGCAGCTATTGGGCGTCCAGTTGCAGCTATCGGGCGTCCCCAAAGCAGCCCCCTAACACTTGCACGGAAAAAATGGCCCGATTTGGACCTAATCTTGCAACAGGGCGGACAACCCAATCTTTGCGTGTATTCTATGTAGCCGTGACCGGTTCTCTGGTTCAGGAATCATCACCAAGGCTCCCTCCCCGAGCAGGTTGCGGAAGGATCTCATGAAAGTAAATAGTTATTCACCGCTAGAAGAATGAAAGAGGACTAAATGCCAAAGAATCATCTTCTTGTGCAGAGGCTGCATTGGCCCCTGCAATGGAAATTGTCTTTATGATGTGCTGCATAATAGCTTCATTAGAGATGTATGGATTTTGTAGTGTTAACGGGACAATCCAAGATACACTGACAATACTATTAGCCATAGAATAAATCGTACATTTGCTAATTTTCATTCATTCGTCTTGATGTATTTATTTATATATGTTTCGAGCTCACGTTCCCATAGTCATGGGAGACCGCACGCTATGGGCACTTAATCAAGCTCCAACTCATCGTCATCTTCATCCCAATCGTCCATCTCCTCGTCTTCTTGATCCGGTTCGTGGTTGGGAAGCACCTGCAACCCGTCGCCGCTGCTCGTGACCTGCACCACCTCCTTGTCCTTGACCTGGCCCTTCAAAAGAAGAATGGCCAACTTGTTCAAGATCTCACGCTGGATCAAGCGGTTCAAGGGCCGTGCTCCCAAATCCGGCGAGTAGCCTTCTCTGCACAAGTACTCAATGGCCTCGTCATCTACCTTCAACGTCACGGTCTTTCCATTGGCCTGGAACCGCTCCTGGATCTCCTCCAACCGAATCCGCACGATCCGTGCAATGGCCTTGGGCGATAAGCGGTTGAAGACAACGGTCGACGAGATCCGGTTGAGGAACTCGGGGCGGAAGTGGTGCCTCACCGCGTCCATTACCTTCTCCTTGGTGCTGGCATCCACCTTGTAGCCCTTGGCCGCGTTGATGTATTCTGCTCCGAGATTGGACGTCATGATGATAATGGCATTGGAGCAGTTGATCACCTTTCCTTGCGACGACGTGACTCTTCCATCATCGAGAATCTGCAACAAAACTGTCAACACCTCGGGCGCGGCCTTTTCGACTTCGTCGAACAAAATGACCGAGTAAGGCCGGCGAAGCACGGCCTCCGTCAAGATGCCGCCTTCTTCGTAGCCAACGTAGCCTGGTGCTGCGCCCAACAACTTCGATGCAGACCACTTGTCGCCCAATTCGGAACAGTCGATCCGAATGATGGCCCGCTCGTCCGCGAACAAGAACCCAGCAACTTTCTTGGCCAACTCGGTCTTTCCCGACCCTGACAATCCCAAGAAAAGAAACGATGCGGGCTGGTTGGGGTTCGCCAAGCCCGACCGCGTCAAGCGCACCGCATTCGAGACGGCTTTCACCGCCTCATTCTGGCCCACCACTTCCGATGCCAACACCTTCTCCATATTGATCAACTTGGTGTTCTCTGCTTGCGTCAACTTGCTGACGGGGATACCCGTGAGCCGGGCTGCAGTCTCCGCCACCGCGTCAGAACTCACCACATTATTCAACATCGAGCTGGTGGCATCCTCTTCGGCTACTTGGACCTCAACCTCTTTGATTTTGTTGAGCAAATCGGGGATGGCAAAGTACCGCAAGTCGGCTGCGGCGGCATTGTCCCTTCTCCTTTCCGCATCATGTGCCTTGATCTCAAGGTCATCTAACTTTCTCTTCAACTCCGTAAGCTGGTCATGCCCCTTTCTCTCCTGTTGGAAACGCTCCCTCAATGGGTTCAACTTCTCCTCCAAGTCGGCCTTTCTCTTCTTGGCCTGCTCAAGACGCTCCTGTGAAGCAGAGTCGGCATCCTTATCCCTGTCTAAGGCGTTGATCTCAACCTCCACTAAGTGCAACTGTCTCTCCAAGCTATCCAACTCCTCAGGCTTCGAGTCTCTCTGCACGGCCACAGTAGCGGCGGTTTCATCGACCAAGTCCACAGCTGAGTCTGGCAAGCTTCGATACGTCAAGTACCGAGAGGCCAATTGCGCTGCAGACACCAAGGCAGAGTCGAGAATACGCACACCGTGATGAATCTCGTACCGAGGCTGCAAGCCACGCAAAATGGCCACAGTTTCGGGAATGGTAGTAGCCGGAACATCAATTTTCTGGAAGCGTCTTTCGAACGCTCCGTCCTTGGAAATGAACTTGCGGTATTCGGAAAAGGTCGTGGCACCGATGCAGTGCAACGCACCACGGGCCAACATGGGTTTCAACAAGTTGGCAGCGTCGGACTTACCGTCGCCCATCAACATGTGGATTTCGTCGATGAAGAGAATAATCATTTCCTTGGATTTCTCGATATCGTTGAGGACTCCCTTGATTCTTTCCTCGAACTCTCCCTTGTACTTGGCGCCAGCAGTCAAGGCACCCAAATCCAACGCAAAGAGCCGGGAATTGGCCAAGATGCTGGGCACGTCTCCGTCCACGATTCTCTGGGCGACACCCTCCACAATAGAAGTTTTGCCCACGCCGGCCTCTCCGATAAGCACGGAGTTGGACTTGGACCTACGCGCCAACACGCGAATGACCCTCCGGATCTCCTCCTCACGGCCAATCACAGGATCAATTTTTCCTTCGCGGGCCTGTTCGGTCAAATCCTGGCAGTACTTGTTCAAGAATTCGAAATTGGACGACGAGTCGGCCTGGCGCGAGTCGATTCTCTGGTTTCCACGCAACTCAATCGCCTGCGTCTTGAGAGTTTCCGTGTTGATTTGAGCCTCTTTGAAGATATCCTTGATGGACAGGTCTTGCAATAAGGCCAAAAAGATATGGTCTTGCGCCACGTAGTCGTCCTTTTGCTGCTGCTTGATCTTGTTGGCGTTGGCCACCACCTGGCTGCCGGCGTAACTGAACGACACATCGGCCGGAGCAGGGGTTTGAGAGGGCATGCGGACAATGTGGCGGTTCACGATCCGCTCAAAGTCAGCCCACTGGTACCGCGCCTTTTGTATGAGTGTTTTGAGGTATTGCGTTGAGTTTTCCTCGTCGGTGGGCACCATGGCAGCGAGGAAGTGGAGCGGCACTACCTGGGAATGGCCGCCTTCCTTAGCCAACTGAGTTGCTTTTTGGATGATTTGCAACGCATTGTCAGTGAATTGAGTCTCGTCCATCTTAATTGATAGTTGTACCTAAAATGGGAATGGTTTGTATTCGGCTGGTGACTGATGAGCTAGTAGCTAAAACAGTAGTAGTATCTCTCTGGTGGCTGTTCTGTTTAGCTGACGAGTGTATAAAGCTTAATGTAAACTGGATAAGTAACTGGTAAGCTGGTATTAATGATTAAGGGACTTTGCAATAGATTGCTCCATGGCGGGTCGGGTCTGGGGTTTATATAGACCGGCATGCATATCGCGAAAGTTCCAGAACACACAGGAACCTTCGAGAGAACGCCGGCCGGCCGACGCGTGCACCGCATCAAAATTAACTCAAAGTCACGGGTCCAAGAGCCACCGAGGGACAGACCAAAGACAATTTGGGATCCGTTTTGGGAGACAGCAGGCTAACCCGCGTCTACTGGCGGGAAGCGGGTCAACTACGCAAGGAGTACCTGAGACTATTGTCCTGCACAATGCCCTCGCACCAACGTCTGGCATATGGGTGGAGCAACCTCGGCACTCACGGATGAGTATACAGTAGATGTTATAGACGGACAGTGAATGGCTTAAAGACTATCCAGACTAGACCGATTTTTCTGGAAAGACTAGTTAGACCAGGCGGGATCTTCAGACTAGTTGGATTAGGTGAAAGGGTTGCCTATTAATCAAATTGGCTGCTTCATCTTGATTATCTGCAGTATAAAGCTGTCAAGGTTGATAGATTATTGTCAAAATTCTGCAGTGTAACGATTTGCCGTGAAGCTGTTGTAGACAACCGACGGTTTCTGCGCGGTATTTCCAAACACAGACTAAAGGTCAAAGCTGGCCTCAATGAGGATGAGTTTAAGAGAGCCTGCATAACATGACTCCTGTTGAACTGAGATGCGCTAACCTGTACATGCCACAGTTTTAGAGGCGGTTTATTGTGTGCAGGCTAGATTGTATAGATTGTATAGTCGAAACATGGTGAGCGACATTCACCCATATCAGACATGTGGGGCCGCTGAAATAGCGTTACCTGCAGGTAAGCCGCCTTTCAGTTATGCAACTCCACTTGCGAGGTCTCTGCGGCAGACGGGGGCGCTCGCAAAGGAATATATAAATGAGGGTGCCGGCCCATGTTTGAGGGCATCGAATATGAAAAGGTCCTCCACGAGCTTCAAGTATAGATAGACACAGATGAGAATGGACATAATATAGGTACCACACTACAAGAATCATTAATGAAGCAAGGTTACAGATATTGGGGAAATATGCGTTCCGCTTGACATAACCCACTAGAAGGGCTTCAAAAAAATGATATACATCAACCATTTGAAGCTTGGGCGACCCAGAAATCATTTTCCACGAAAACACTCCTGAAGTTCATGTTCAAGATGCAGCACAATAGTCTCCCGGCATCAGAATTGTTTAGAGCTACGTGCTCCAGATGGCCAGAGTTTTGCTCGCTTTCTGCCTCATTCTGTCCATGCCCTTTTTCCATGCTCCTTAATTACAATTTCCATTATGCTATCAACGAGATCCCAAAGAAAACTGACCCAATCCTATTAGCATATCTGACGTTCAGGGTGTGCCACAGACACAAGAGTATTGCAACTTAGTTACCATTTTATCGCGAGTTTAAAGACAAATGCCCTGTTGCTTTACGGGGACCTCCCATACCCAAAGAAAATTAAAGTATGGCCATTCTATTGTGTTTCAGGGCAAGTCGATGGAACCCTCATTCAACTCTGCACTACCAAACTGCACCTGATAGGGTGCAACTGGTGCCGCCTCGTCTAAGCCTTGGAACCAGGTGGTCGGGTTTGGGCACGCCTTTTTCCAAGTGGTTGGTGGTCTCTTGTATCCGCACGTCTTGGATTAATTGTGTATCCATGGGTGGCTCGCTACCATGGTGGATCCAACATGGATACAATACAAAATAAAGGTCGAAATTAGCTTTATTAACTCCCAAGAAAAATCTAATTTGCCCCTTGATTTGATATTTCAGCCCCAAAATTATCTTTGCAGCCCATAATAACTACTCCTTGGTTACTACTTTTACCTTTGCCCTCATTCACCTGGTTCATATCCTGCTTATCCTTTTTTCCAAACCATATATTTTTTGCCTCGTCGACATCGAAAATTATTTTGTTATTTTACTCGTTTGCTGTTTAGGGTTCCTGACACACAATTTGGAATGTGCACGTACATGAAAGGAACTCCACCCATTGCCTCATTATTCTGCATTGAAATGTCGGGTAATCCTGATAAGGTCTCTCGGACCGATCGGCGACCAGAACATGTTGCGACATAAGCATCAAGAGCTCTGTGTGAGATCCTTCAAAGGGTGGCTAGTGATCGCACTTTATGATAATATGTTGATCCTTGCACCGGATGAATCATGAGTGATGATCATGTCAAGACTTTAAGTATTTGAACGTGAAGAATGAACACCAGAGAAACTGGAAATGAAATGGCCAGTCACTTGGTCTGACATAGAGAACTATGTCTACAAGCCAAAATGGCATGCTGAAAAGGAGAAAAGTGGAGTACACACCAGGCAAACATAAGGAGCGTCTTCACGTGCTGACAGAGAAAGAACAAGCGGAGCGTTGTAGGAAGTGGGAATACTGATCAATTAGGGGAAAACCATGCGGTAACCGGGGGGGGGGGGGGGGGGGGGGGGG
>WFIU01000026.1:190272-205371 GCA_009756545.1 Metschnikowia dekortorum
TGACTTAGATACTGTTTACAAACTCCAACAAAGGGAGTTGTACAACTAAGGCGGATCAGATGCACAAGTGTTCATGGATCAGAAATCATGGACCAGAGATACAAGATGCTCATGAGAAAACGTGGATGCGTTTGTAAAGGCTGACTTGGAAACAAACACAGAAACAAGATAATCCAGATCAGCAGGTCGATTTACGTTTATGGAAGCCCGAAATCTCGGTCAATACTGCACAAGACCATACCAACTTCAACAAAAAAGCTGGGCGCTTTGGACTCTTTAAAGGCACCAGAGAGGCGGTATGGTTGAAGACCTCATGGAACAATCACAGATGCAGAGACAAAGTGACACAGCAGGTTTGAGTGACAACGCTAACGTTTCACAAGTTCCGATGGAATGTACAAGAGAGGGACAAAGCCTGTCTAGACAATGCACGCGGTACTCTAGTATGGGGACGGAGCGTGAACAGTGTCCAATATCCGATCCCATCTACGAAAAGCGTTGAATTTTGGTCTAGTGTGGAGAATATGGACTCTTTGATGATCTCCAACACAAGGGGTTCGTCTGTGCTGGTATAGTAAACTGGCCAAGGCTGAATCGCGTTTGGCACCTTATGGCGAGGAGAGGTCGCGATCGGGCCAGGTTTAGACGGAGTGGCGCCTGAGGCCGCTACAACTGGCGGCCCTCGTCAAGGCCTCGAGAACGGCGGTGGAAATTGGGCACGCCCCGGGCGGGGTACCGAAGATTTCCACTTGCGTAGCTATGGGTAGCACACGACCCACGAAACACACGGTAGATCTGACAAGGGCATTGAATGAAAACCCCGCTGGGCAAAAAGACCAGCACATATTATTTATTGGAATGAAGATTATACCAGATATGGCTTCGTGGCTCTGCTTCTCGCGGTAGTGGCTATCGGGTGTCTATGGCCTGCCTCAGTCACTACCTTCTCATGCTTATACCCACAACTACAGATCACAATGGAGTGCCTGTGCTTAGTACCACGTGTATGCCTGATACTAGTGGCGACTAAGGTAACAGCTCCAGCGGCCTGATGCTTGCTACACATTAGCTACTAGATGTAATACTCTAATTAATGAACCAATCAGGCATGCGAGCACTGAATGCAACAATGCAACACGAATGCTACCACTGAAGCCTTCGCAATACAGCTGGTAATGCTCTGCATATGTTGTGCCCCAAGTTGGAGGATCCCCGCCACCGCGAAACACCACGCTTCCACGTCAAACGACAAACCCTTCAAGGGCTCGTCTCTGACCCCGCACGGTCTCTGGGACAGGACTCCTGCACTGCAACGTTTCTGCTTGAGGAATCATGGACTCTGGTATCAAGCCCAAATTGGTTCAGCGGCAATGGCATGCGATTCTCAAGCTCGGAATCGCTATGTCTCCATGCAGAATGCAGCAGCTCATTCTTTCAGCCAGGCTCACACCTGAACCCATATCCCAAACAGGCTATGCTATGTGATACCCTGGATCCTCTAAAGTGTTTCTATGTTTTGGCTCTGCTTCGTCGCTGGTTAGAAACTAGTGTCACCTCCGTTGGGCTTGATGTCATAAACCTTGACAGATCCCATGAAGCCCCTTCACCTGAATGGCTGATAAGTCTGGTTGTACTGTCCATAACCCGTGGCCTGCGCCGCGAAACCTTGAGATAGTGGCGCCTGCCCCGTCATCTGACTATACATTTGGATGGGCTGCTGCTGCTGCAAACCCTGGGGTTGCCCAAAAGTGCCCATTGGGTATTGAGCTAGCCCCGTTTGCTGCTGAGCCTGTCCCATACCATATTGGCCTAGTTGCGGCTGTGCTTGGGTCTGTGTTTGGGCTTGGGCCTGGGCCTGGGCTTGCGCTTGCGGCTGTGCTGGGTTCTGGGCCTGATTATAAAGCGATAGGATATTCTGCTTGGTGGCGTGCTGCTGCAAGTATTGTGGGTTTGTCTGCTGCATCAAGAGCTGCTGGTGCTGAGGATTGCTTGGATCCAAGTATTGCTGGCCGCTGGAGTCAACGTATGAAACGTGCCCCGTGACTGGGTCGGTGTATTGGTAGATCTGAGGTTGTGCCGCGGGGGCTGCTGCTTGGAACTGCCCTGTGGGTGCGGCGAATTGCCCAGTTTGCTGCACACTCTGAGGCTGATTCCACCAGTCGGTTCCTGCACTTGTTGCGGGCGTGGTGTTTGCAGGCGTGGTGACATTCGATGCGGTTCCTGAACCAGCGGATCGGGATGGCCGCTTTGGCAATGAAGGTGGCACCTCCTCCAGCGAGGGATTGACTTTGGAGTCGTTGTCCAATATATCCAACGCGAAGTTGATGTCGCCCTTGGCTAGATGCAAGCTCTCCAATATCGCGTCCATATCCGAGTATCCCAAGCCTCGGATCTTCTGCCCCTGATGCCTATACTGCGTTTGCTCATAAGAGGTCAACTTGCGGTGCGATAACCTTGGTACCGGTCGATTCCGTTTGCCGGCCAGAGACTGCCGAGACAGGCTATTCTCGTAGTCCGATTGACTCAGGTAATCAGACCCCCCATACTCGGACGCTTCAATCCGGTCGTCCCGGAATTTGCCCTCAATGTACTTATCCTTCAAGTAGTCCTCGATGAGGAAATCGACGTCGTCGTCGTGAGGGAATGGCACCTTCTTCGGGTTCCACCGCTGCTTGGCGCGTCTGTTACCGATTTTTTTCAAATTTTCGAGCTGGCTTTCCGACCACGCCTCCAAAGTGAGTGACTTAACAATAGAGATTGGCCGTCCGTCCGGCCCGTCTCTCGAGAGCACTTTCCGGTGGCAATTGGCACATCGTCCACATAGTAAAATCCCGAGGTTCACCGATGCCCACGTGGGGTAATCGGACCCGCACTCCCCGCACTTGTTCAAGTTGTTACGCGAGTTTATGATGTCTATCATTTGCTTCTCGGCATGTTTTTGGTTTTTTCGGAACATGGTGTGGCTGACTTGAGCAAGGCCACCGAAAAGCGGCCGTCTTAAAACCGCGCGGGCGCGTTGATCACGTGCGACGCGCACGCGCCCGCGCCCGCGCTGGGCATACACACCTGATACACGAGCCGCGACTGCCGAGACAACGGCCTCCACTCGTTTCTATCCGAGTGCGGAAACCATGCCACCTTATACGCTATTCTTGTCAAAACACAGTCAAGTGAGTTGGATGGGAATCAACTGGTCGTGCGTCTGTATGCACATGCGGTCGGTTTCGAGAGTAATGTCTTGTAGAAAACTGGCAGGTATTTCTTTTAATCCCTTGCGCAACCTCCTCATTTCAGACACCAGAAGCCGTTTGCACATGGGTTTGAGCTCACAAACCAAGAGCGAGGCATGATGATTCATTAGCGAGTTATCGTGGGAAATCTCGGGATTGGAAGTGAACTGAGACCAGTTGTATTCAAAGTCCGCTAGATGGGCTTGTTGGCCTATGGCGCGGGTCACCTGCAGGAGGTAAATGTGTTCTGGCAGCCCAGAAAGAGATGATTCTGTTGAGCTTGAGCTGGTGGAGCCTGGTGAGGAACTCGTTGCAGCTGAAACGCCTTCCTCCTCGTCTGAAGATACCTCGAACGGCTCTTCGGAAGAATCGGTGGTTTCTGCTGTTCCACGGTCTTGCTCTAAAGTGCGTGATTGTCGACTTTGGTCGAAATCTTGGGGAGTGTTTGGTTCATCGTACTTTTTCACTCGGAGTCCCAAAAACATAGACCCCGATTTCGGCAGATGATACACTGTGATTTTCAGCTCCATAGCAAGTTGAAGCCTCTTTGTTCCCATGAGATCATCAATCATGCTTCTATCCTTTGCAATTAAACTAGGCGGAACATCAATCGACTTCACTGCACGTTCAAGGTTGCTGGCCATCTGAACCAATCGGTGAGACGACCCGAAAAGATTGGGAAACAAGGTCACGTGGAGGACATTGATGGCGTTTTTGTTTGACAATCCGAATTTTCCATGAGCGACTGTAGTGCTAGAGATGCTGCTATTCCATATGAAGCGGTCTTCGAAGTTCGGAACTGTCTGCCGGAGTGTTTTGGCAATAGATTGATTGACTTTGCGTAGTTTCATCTGAGTGAGCTGGCTTGGTAACCACGGTATGTATGCAAATGCAGCCACCTTGTTGTGCGTGTTCATGCTGAATTCCTCGGAGTAAGTTACGAGTGACTTTGGATCGAGGGGAGGCAAGTTGTTGGGCAGCGTGTGAGGCTTGTTTGGTGGTGTTTGAGGCCTGTTTTGGACAGCGGGTTTGGGGGTCGTCAGAGCAGTTGGCAGGCTATGTGCAGATGGATTTGCTTTGACAAAATTGGCCTCAGGTTCGTGGCGAGTTTCGTTTTCGTGGCTTTCTTCGCTGTCTGAGGAATATTCACGAAGAAATTGCATGCTCTTGAGGTGATGGCATGCGACCGCGCGCGAGGCCGCCAACCAAACGAAGACCAACAGGGCGAGGTTGGATGTCCAAAATGACCCGCAGTGCAGCCACTCAACCTGGTTGACCGTTAGCTGATATCAGTGTGATGGCTTCTAACTTTCTTCTCGTCTTGCTTGGTCAGCAATCATAAAAACATGGGATTCCCAGTTAGGAAATTCGCCGCAAAAGCGTGAAACCGGTATAGTGTGGATGCCCACTTGATGCTTTTTGCTCGGAGCAGAAATGATCATCTTCGAAAAGAGTGCTTGGGGCTTCTATAACTGCCTGCAATAGCCTCAATGGTCGTCGTGACACTTGCTGCATGGTTTCAATTGAGACATGACCTTCCCGACGGAAACCCGAGCTTGAGCCGGTAAGATCGGGGTGCGTATTGGTAATCCTGGTAGTCATTGTAGGATGACTAGGGGAGCTTCAGCTCACATCCAAGTAGCGGAGTAGGTTCCTGACTAGGGCAATGCCGCGCGTGAGCAGTCAACTGAGCGTAACTGAGGCCCAAGAAAGCTGATATTGGAGTGTGCCTGCAGAGCTCTGCTAGGACTTTGGACAGAAACCGGCAATGATTTTTAACGCATGCCGCGATTCCACCATTTGAACCGCTGGATATGGCAACACACAATGGCTCGTCTAAGCTTTTCATGACGGCGGCATCTCCGAACTCAGCACCTTTCTCATGAGAAGCTCGACAAATGAGCAGCCTAAAGTGAACATAAAGCGGACATAAAGTGGACATAAAGTGGACATAAAGTGGACATAAAGTGGACATAAAGTGGACATAAAGTGGACATAAAGTGGACATAAAGTGGACATAAAGTGGACATAAAGTGGACATAAAGTGGGAAGGTGGCGCCTTTCCCCCTCAAAATGGACCCATCCCTTTTTCGCATATTCAGCATCGGTTGGTTTGGAAGCAACTCTTGAAAAATCGGGATCCTGGCAAAGTCGGGACAGCCACTGCGCTTTTGAAACAAAGGTGGAAAATAAAGACACCATTTGGAGCCAAGTCGTGTTTGGGGTCAGAATACACCCACAACAGTGTTCTGTTTCTTCAGATTTGCAGCATGCAACTAAGCGACACCGGCAGGATTGCTTCAGACAGAAAAGTACATCTCCCCGCTCCCACCGGCCTTAATTCACATCCAGCATGTTTCCAAAACCCTTATGTTCTCCTGCTGCCAGTTTGGATGATTATGGTGTGTTTATATATACTGGGGATCGATTTATCTGAGAATTACGTTGCGCCTGGTCAGACTCACCTGGTAGTGCGCTACCCATGGGTGCAAAATTGGCCGCGATGTGCGGTTGGAGGCGGAGCTGCCCGAGACGCGGGCCGAAGCCGGGTCTGCCCATACTCGAAACTCCCTTTGATGCTTCGCTTCCAGGCGCCTCTTGGGAAGACCTGGTTGCATCCTGGTCTGGAGTTCTCAGATGTCCCACGGAACATAAGGCTCAGCTAGCCTTGTCACGCGGGACTGCCAAAACGTCTCTGCACAATTTTTCGTGTACAGCCCAGTCTTGCTGATTTGGAATCACCACCCCTGCATCTGCTCCAAGCACCCGAGGTCAACAAGGAATCTGGTCCCTTCGTTAATGGAGCCTCAAAGGATCGCGGTTTGCCACAAAAATCCTTGAGCAGCAGACAATAAGGTGTTAAGTTGGTGCAATGAAGGAGCAGGTGTAGCGGGTCTATACAGTCTCATCACCCAAAATGGGCAGTGCAGGGATGCGCGAATTAGTCACCACGCACCCGCTAGACCGGAACCGCACTAATTCCCCACATCGCGTCCCCTCCCCCACGTCTCTTTAAAAGTTTTTGCATGAGCCAAAATTGGGAGGGTCAGAGGCGTGGCTTGATTAGTTATTTGCAATCCGCCGCACCGATCATTCAAAACTCCGCCAATTCCAGTTGGAAAAAGGGCCAGTCGGAAAAAGGGCCAGTCATGGGCACCACTTGGAACAAATGGTCCTGGGCCGGGCCTGCATAGTATCGCCGGGCTCGCTCCGTAACCCTTCGGAAGTGTCCGGGGTCCACATTTTGGGCGTGGCCAACACTTGGTCCCTTTTAAATTCGAAACCTTTCAACGGAAGCTTTGCTTTTGGAACGGACGCTTTTTTCTCGGCTTTTCCAAGGGCTCTCTTGCGGCGAGGAAAGCCCCCCTCCTTCTCTGCAGAATCGTAGGCGAACTTTTTCATGCTGCGACTCCAGAATCAACTCCACCAGAATATTTAGGTTCTACCTCCATCTTTTTCTCCGGAACCATCCCGTCAGTTGAACACCTATTCAGACCAGAAGACATCCATTTTGCCATCCAACCAAGTCTTGTTCACTCGTCGCTTCCAAAAAACCACTTGTCCCAAATCTCTTTCCCTTGTCCCAAATCTCTTTCCCTTGTCCCAAATCTCTTTCCCTTGTCCCAAATCTCTTTCCCTTGTCCCAAATCTTTTTCACTTGTCCACCCGCCACAGACTCACACGATGCTCCGAAATATCTGGCGGCAGCCTAATGTGGAGTCTGAATCCACAGATTCTCTTGAAAAACCAAGCACAGCAGTCAAAATCCCCGAAGCCATTTACAATCTCCGCATTGTCTTGATTGCCATCACGGCGGCATCTGCAGCCATCATTATCGGATACGACTCCGGGTTCATCGGCGGAACGGTTTCCTTGGCTTCGTTCCAAAGCGAGTTCGGGCTCGATAAGATGTCTCCCGGAGCGAAAGCAAACGTGGAGGCAAACGTGGTGTCGGTGTTTCAAGCCGGGGCGTACTTTGGGTGCCTCATGTTCTACCCCGTGGGCGAGATCTTGGGCCGAAAAGTGGGCTTGATTATCCTGGGATTCTTGTTGACGTTAGGAGCTGCCATTTCGCTTGCATCCAACTCCAAAAATGGGCTAGCGGCCATTTACGCCGGCCGGGTGTTGACTGGGTTCGGGATTGGCGGCTGCTCGTCCTTGGCACCAATCTACGTATCCGAAATATCCCCGGCGGCAATAAGAGGGAAGCTCGTGGGGTGCTGGGAGCTTTCCTGGCAAGTGGGCGGAATCATCGGCTACTGGATCAATTATGGCGTGCTCCAAAATGTCCCTGCAGGACGCAAGCAGTGGCTTATTCCGTTTGCGATTCAGTTGGTGCCATCGGGCGTCTTTTGGGCTCTCTGCTGCTTTATTCCTGAGTCTCCGCGCTACCTCGTGGCCAAGGGAAGGTTGCAACAGGCGCGCCGCAATTTGGCCTACATTCGAAACATCGATGAGGACCACCCTTACCTGGTGCACGAATTGGACAACATCTGCAAGTCAATCGAGGATAATTTCAATGAGACCGGCAGAGGATTCTTTGATCCATTGAAAGCGCTCTTTTTCAGCAAGAAGCTTTTATACCGTCTTTTCCTATCCACATCTTTGTTCATGATGCAGAACGGGTTCGGCATCAACGCCATCACCTATTACTCGCCCACCATCTTCAAGTCCTTGGGCGTTCGAGGCGCCAATGCTGGGCTTCTCTCCACCGGAATCTTCGGCATCTTGAAGGGCGCTGCGTCCTTGTTCTGGATCTTCTTCCTCGTGGACAAACTAGGCCGGCGGTTCTGTCTTTGCTACCTTTCCATTCCGTGCTCACTCTGTTTGTGGTACATCGGGGCATATGTTAAGATAGCCGATCCGACTCGGCAGCTTGAGACTGGCGACGCGGGCTCCACGGCCGCAGGCAAGACTGCACAAGGTCTTCTTTACATCTGGACGGTGTTTTACGGCATGACGTGGAACGGAACCGTGTGGGTGATTTGCGCGGAGATCTTTCCCCAATCGGTGCGGACGGTGGCGCAGTCGGTCAATGCATCCTCCAATTGGTTTTGGGCATTTATGATTGGCCATTTCACCGGCCAGGCGCTCGCCAAAATTGGGTACATCTACTACTTTCTCTTTGCCGCGTGCTCGCTTGTGTTTCCCATCGTGGTGTGGTTTGTTTACCCCGAAACCAAAGGAGTTCCATTGGATGGAATCGACAACTTGTTCGAGGTTCGCCCGTGGAAAGCGCACGAGTACGCATTGCGAAAATACGAGGCGACCTTTGAGACGCCCGTGGAGCTTGAACTGGAAGTGTTGGTGGGCGAAGGCCTTGGTGAGAAGGCTGAATGATTCGAGGCAAGCATTGCCCGGAGCACGGGGCCGCAATAAGCTGCCAAGTGAAGAGGATATGAACTGCGGGCTGACTAATGGAAGTCAGAAGGAAGTGTGATGGAAGTATGAAGAAAATCAGAAGGAAGTGTGATGGAAGCCTGACCAATGGAGTCTGACCAATGGAGTCTGACCAATGGAGTCTGACCAATGGAGTCTGACCAATGGAGTCTGACCAATGGAGTCTGACCAATGGAGTCTGACCAATGGAGTCTGACCGAACGGAATGCGGTTTCAACGGAAGGATGACTTCTGAAAGCCTCAATCGGGCGCGCAACCGATGTTATAATTATGCTCTTGGTGGACAAAAGACAAGTCACATTGGTACATCCGGCCAAAGCAGTCAGCTATTCAGGCCAAAGAGACCAAATGACCAGTCAGAATTGGACTGGTCCCAGTATTGGAATTCAGGAACATTGCCGGCAACGGCACAAGACAGCCAAGTGCATAGAAATGGACAAGGTTGTGCAAAGACGCACACAAAATAAATACGTAAGGCCGCGGTCAGCACCAGCGGCCCAGGCACACAATGTAGGGTACCCAGATGATGGGGCCACCCGCCACGTGCGCGCCGTCAGGCAAGCCCGCAGTCTGTGTGCAGGCACGTCACCGCACCGTGAGGCAGACGGGCGGGCGAGCGACGCACGAAACGGAGATACCGCGTGTATGCAGGCCCCGCGTGGTGGATCGCTTTTCACAGGCGTCTGCTCCATGTGGGGTCGCATCCATAAAAGCCCCCCAGTCTTTTCCCTCATGCTCCCTAGCGCGTGGCGAGGTCAAACTACTTTTATCCCCAATCTTCTTCTTCCCAAGTTTACCCCCACAATGTTGATTCCGGTGGAAGTGCAGGAGCGGCACCTCGACCTCTTTCTCTGCATGATGGATGGCTTCATCAACGAGGCCTCCCCCGACACTCTCCGCCCCTACGTCAGCCGAGACCTCACCGAGGAAGAGCTCCAGCAATATTGCCAGCAAGTCAGGAAGCCCTCGCAATACCCCAAGGTCCGGGAATTCGTGCAGAATGCCTTCAACAGAGCCTCGTCCGCTTCCAGCAGGCTCTTTTATTTGGTGATGACGGTGCTCTCCAAGCGCTCACTTGCGTTTGCTCTCACCAAATCCACCAAGTTGATTGAAGAAATGAGCTTGGAAGAGAAAAGGCAGGTTTTCCTCCTGTGGAGAGACTCGCCCATCGAGGCCAAGAACAAGATCTTTGCGCTCTTCTCGCGGTTGGCGCTTTCGTGCTTCACGCTCGGCGCGCCGGACCTCCATTTTAAGGCCATGGACTTCCCGCAGTTTGAAACTCGCGAGCAAATCTACGACGGCTACTTACCAACGCAGTTTGACTTCCAGATGCAGGCGCCGCCTGCGCAAGACAACCAGGAGCTTGTGCTCACCGATGTGGATGTGGTGGTGATTGGGTCCGGGTCGGGGGCCGGCGTAGCTGCTCACACGCTTGCGCGGAGCGGCCACAAAGTGTTGGTGTTGGAAAAGGGCAAGTACTTCCGGCCGGCGGAGATGGTGTTTGATGATGGCGAGGGCTTCCGCAACCTCTACGAGCTGGGCGGGCTCATCTCCACGGAGAACTCGCAGATGATATTGTTGGCCGGGCTGACGTTTGGTGGCGGGTCCACGGTCAATTGGTCCGCGTGCTTGAAGCCGCAGTTCAAGGTCCGCCAGGAGTGGTACAGTGATCACGGCGTGGAGTTTGTGGCCAGCGAGGATTACGACGCCTGCCTCGACTATGTGATGCAGCAGATGGGCGCCTCCACCGATCACATCGAGCACTCGTTGCTGAACCAGGTGATTCTTGACGGCGCAGAAAAGTTGGACTACAAGCACAAGGAGATTCCCCAGAACACCGGCGGGCACGAGAACCATCTGTGTGGGTTCTGCCACTTGGGGTGCAAATGGGGGATCAAGCAAGGCTCTGCAGATCTATGGCTCAAGGACGCCGCCCAGCACGGCGCCCAATTCATGGACCAGGTGTTGGTGCAAAAGATTCTCCGCAACAAGCACAACGTGGCCATCGGGTTGCAATGCTTGAACGAGCAAAATGGCCAGCGCTTCACCATATCGGGCGCCAAGAAGTACGTTTTGAGCGGCGGGTCGCTCAACACGCCCATTCTCTTGCAAAAAAGCGGCTTCAAGAACAAGCACATTGGCCACAACCTCAAGCTCCACCCCATCACCACAGCGTTCGCGGTGTGGGACCAGCCCAAAACTGATCCCTTTAACCACTCCATCATGACGGCTGTTTGCACAGAATTGGAGGATTTGGACGGGCACGCCCACGGGTGCAAGGTGGAGACCTTGGTGCATTCGCCCGCCATCGAGGCGGCGTTTCTCCCTTGGCAGTCCAGTGACCAGTCTCGCCAGGACTTGATGAAGTATCAAAGCACGTCTGCATTCATTATGTTGACCAGAGATACCTCCAGCGGGTCCGTGACGTACGACAAGATCAAGGACACGTTGAAGGTGGACTATGTCATCAACCAGTTTGACCGCGACAACATGAACAAGGCCATCTTGATTGCCATGGACATGGCGTACATCGAGGGCGCCATTGAGCTTATCCACCCCCACGGCAAGGTGGGCCGGTTCCGGAGCACCCGTCCCAAGCATGAACGGCACATCTCAGACGCTGACTACCAAAAGTATCGGCAGCACTGCGCCAACACCCCATTGACCAGCTACGGTGCCGGTTACGGGTCGGCGCACCAGATGAGCTCGTGCCGCATGAGCGGAAAGGGGCCGGCGGACGGTGCGTGTGACGTCCGGGGCCGTCTCTTTGAGTGTGACAATGTGTATGTGGCTGACGCCAGTGTGATGCCCACAGCATCGGGGGCCAACCCCATGATCAGCACCATGGCATTTGCGCGGCACATTGCCCTCGGCTTGTGCAGAGATTTGGCCAAGCCCAAGATGTGAGTGCAAAGTCAAACAAACGCTGGAAGGCGACGCTTGGCTAGCCAGCCAACTTTGCTTATAAATACTATATGAATTGGTTCCATGAAGAGACCCTCGCTAGTATTGACAGTAATGCGTGTATTGTTTGCCATGTTTGCCATGCCATGTCGTGTGCCATTCAATGCCTCTGGCTTCCTCACCACCTTTTCACCCCGACTTGAAGTATCACAAACTAGCAAGACAAGCTCGAAAGCACCTTTGTTGCCTGATATCCCTCCAGTCCACTTAGAACGATTCACCTGCCCAACTGATGTTTAGGGCTATGTGCGTGTCGGGCACCTTGAATACTCTCGCCCCGATCTGCACATCACTTCCACAGTTCATCACGATCCGCTAAGGTTATGAAATTAAGTGCACAACCCTTGCAGTACCCATTATTACATGCTAGATCCCGCAGGGAAAAACTCAATAGATGAGGAGTTCCATACTCATAAACACATAAGGGTGGATTGTGATGTCATCAGTCTCCTGTTGGGAGTAATATGCAGAACTTTGGCAAACTTCTTGGACGCGTCTTTTGCCATTTAGATCTATTCCTGGGATCTCCCTAAAGGACATCATTTTTTGGGTACCCAAACTGTAGCAGGAAGCACTAGTATTCATTCCGGGATATATCATTCGCATTGGGAGACTTTCAACGACAACTGTCTTTTGATATTATGTCGTGATGCGTCCGTTATATCAACCCAAAGAGTGCTGTTTTTCCCTGCACATTCTTTTGGACCATGTATCATGGAGGTGGATGTACTAGCCCAAATCTTCCCCTTCCAGCCTAATGGGCCGAATCCTGGCGATTTCAATGATCTGTAGTTTCTTATATTCTGTATCTGGATCAAAACTTGAATGATTCAGTTTACCATAAAGTTTCCAATGGGAGTGACTTTGGCTAAAGTCAAGTATAGTCTTCATTGTATCCTCTACTATGAAGACTTCTCCATTGGGTCCTGAGGATTCAAGTGAAGTCTCACTTGAATCTACACTGGAAGTATTTCTTGTGGGTCTGGGATTGGGGGACACTCTTGGCATGTCTCACCTCCGTAGTTTATCTGATTACTTTTATAAGCTTGGGAAACCCAACTCCTTTTATAGTATTGGTGATTTCGCCATTTGCGGCACGCTAATAGTCACGGTGGTGCATTCAGTTCGTTCCATTCTAGGATCTCCCTGGTGGCAGTATCTGTCTTTATCCGCCAGGTTTCAGCCTTTCACGCAAGGATGAATAGTTGCACCATTGATTCATCTGCTCACTGCGCCTCTGCACAACGAGGGTCCCACTTCTCCACTCGCCAAAGAATGTGCCAGGGTACCAGCACACGGGTTACACTTCTTGCAGTGTCTTGTTTCTTCTCTTGACCAACCTCCAAACAGTAGGAGGGGAACCTCCCTTAGATAGTAAACCTCAACATCACCTCTCGGAAACGACTCCAGTATAACAACTCCCCGACTAATGAGTCGTGTGGTAAAGTAAGTTCTTGATTCATTCAGTCGAAAAACCCAAATCTCGCTGGGGGTAACCTAGAAGGTTTAGCTATGCCACCGCGTCGAACACTCTGGGCCCGTGGTCACAGCCGTTCCTCACGGGCCCAGCCCATCAGACCCTCTCTGAAGTCGAATTATTCTCAAATTTGATTTAATCATGTGTTGTAGATTATGCAACCTGTTGACCTGAAATATATCAGATACACCTGTAGATCAAATACCCTGTATATGTTAGACTCCCCATGGGTAGTGTGCTACCCATAGGTGCCCAATTGAACTGCGATGTGCGGCTAGACTCCAGGCTCGGTCCGAAACATTCTGGTTCCCTTCCTCCGAGTTCTAAACCGAAAGGCCCTTACTCGAGGAGGCTTACCCGGTCGACCATTCGGCACGACTAGCCCGATTAAGCTATTGCCCGAATACGATGGCGCAGTCGTGGCCGACATATAACTCGGGTGATTCCCCTTGTTTTACGGATCATCAACAAATAAATCTCTCTTGAGTCCTTGGGCCCAACTCGAACCTGACTAGTGTTTTTCTTCATTCAATGGTACATTCAATTTATCATTGATTTATGAGTGGCTTAATTTCGAAAGATTTCCCTAGAACCATTAATTCCTCTAAAGTCGTCCCATATCTTAAGTATTGATCCGTTCTGGACCCAGCTTGGATGGATTCTTGAAGGTCAACTTTATACTTGACCAGTCCAGCTCCACGAGGTAGAGGTTTGTATTTTTGACGATTGGTGGGTAAATAGAACGGAGGTGTTGGGGTCAATATCCATACATTTCCCAAACCAATCTGAATAATATCAGTGATAAAGGGCCTAGAACACTCCTGGCGGAGTTCCTTTCAGGTGTATAGACTCCCAACTTGGAGTTTCGTTTTACACCCGATCTTATCATATTAATTTCATTGGATATAGTCGATTATCGTTAGATTTTTCATCTAGATTTTCAAAAAGCCTTTAACATCTGCTTCATCATAGAATCCTTAAAATAGTATTACTCTACAAAGCAGCGAAATGATGAACACAAAAGTTGACAATTTCGACACAAGTTGAGTAAAAACAGAGAATAAATGGCCACGGGCATTCCTCGAGTTACTAAGGATATGAAGGAAAGCATGCAAACGGCAAAACATGTATTTCAGGAGAAAAAGGGAATAAAGGAAATGCAATATACAAGTTGGGAAGAGAGGAACTACGTACATAGAGGGCACAAGGGGTGAGTCGTATGTGCGAGTTTGATTTGTCCGCCAAAGTTTGCGCCACTCAGTGCAGTCAATAGGTCAGGCTTGGTAGCAAGTTACTTCACCATCTCCGACTTCAGGCAACCCTTTCAAAACCATGTCTTTAGAACGTGTATTTGATAAAGGTGAATAGAGGGATTGCGGGGCATCGTGCTGCTGAATACAATTCGTGAAGTCAAGACATTTATCGTTCACAGCGGTCTCGAGTACAGGGTCGATCTTAAATAGTAGACTCCAGTATGAAGGATTGGCTTGGAATAGAAGATTACTACATATTGCTATAGGTCTCCATGGAAGCACACTAGAAACACCGCCCCAGGCGAGGAAGGTGTCCCCTCCTCTGCGTGCCATCACGATTTGACATTTTATTCGTTTAGATATGGTGCCTCATTGAAGTACACTTCCAGCTCTTGATATCAACAGTAAGAAGGTTTTGAATCTAAACTAATCTGGTTCGGGGTGTTACCGTCTTTGTCCACAGCGAAGGCAAATTCTACATGGTGTTCATTTTCTCTTGCAATTACTAACTATTTTTTTTGGTGATCTGCTTCGAGATTGCCACAGGTTTCCTCATACTGGCTACTTCCTGCCACTGCATTTAAAGAGTGATTGCTAGAGGACATTTGCTCTCGGGCTCGTTCCATGGTCGCTCTTCTTGCCAAGTTTCAAAATCCCGTGGTGTAGCCGAGGCTCATTACCGATACGCAATCCCACTTTTAAGGGTTCGCAGTATCCTCACAATCCATTGGCTCATTGGGGTTCATTACCGCAAGGCTTTCCGAGCCACCATAGG
>WFIU01000059.1:0-13148 GCA_009756545.1 Metschnikowia dekortorum
TTCGCCGGGCATATTTCTCATGATAAATCTAAAGATTTAGCTATAAAATATATATATAATAATTTTAAAGGTTGTACATGATGAATAGAAAATAATATAGAAAATACGCAAGGCTGCAAATACGCACAATGCAGACTGCACGCTGTTTCAATCGACTTTCCAAATGCACTGCCGACTAATTTTGCGGCATCATCTGCTTGAGACGCCTGTTGCCGTCCATCTCGCCCAACTTCAAATCCATAAAACGAATCTTTTCCGTAGGCTTTAACTGACTTACCCTGCTGAGATCGTCCATCACATCCACGTGCATTCTCTCGTGCTTCTCCGAATCCTTGTCTCCGAATACCTCTAACAACTTGCCCCAGTCCCAGGTTCCCTGAATATCATTATAAGATCTGGTTGGGCCCTTGATGTATCTTTCCACCGTGTAGCCATTGTTGTTCAAGAGAAACACTTCTGGAGCCTTGATGTCGTGGCGAAGGTAAGAAGAAAGCTCTTGCACCGTCATCTGAGCGGACCCGTCGCCCTGCACCAAAATGATTCTCCTGTTGGAGCCCAAGTCCCTTTCGGCTCTGCATATGCCCAACGTGGCGGGCAAGGCGTAGCCGATGGAACCGTAAAAGTGCTGGCTATAAAACTGCACGCCGGAGGGGAATTTGATGTCGGGAACACCAAATAAAAAGCTAGTTGTTTCAACGACAAATATGTCATTGCTGCGCAAATACTCGCCAAAGAAGTCAAGTAACCTGTTTTGGGTAATCATATACAGCGCAGTCTCCTGCTCGTCGAAAGAGGCAAGCGGAACCTTTTGCGCTTTCGCGCCGATATTATCGGACGAGGTGTCGTGCTCGAACTTCGCTGGATTATAGTCCTGGAGAATCTGCGCCATCAAGTCCCCGATGGAGAATGGACGAAGCCCCGTCTTGGTATCCTTGAGCAGGAGGTACTCTTTATTGAACTTGATATAGTCTGGGTGGACTAAGATGACGTTTGCGATGCCACCCAAGTTACGAGTTCCTCTGCCGGAGTTGACTTCCGACTCTGAAAACCCAAGAACAATCAAGCAGTCCGTTTCCTGCTCCACTCTTTGCCTGGTGTTGTCACCACACGAAAATTTGCCTCCGTAGTTGCCCATAAAGTTAGGCAAAGATTCATCCACCAATCTTCCTTCAATGCTATTGAAAAGCTTGACGTAATTTGGGGGCAAAGACTTGGTGAATCTGTCAAATGCCTCCTGCGCATGGAACCTCTTCATCATGATGTCGCCCAATATCGAAGGCATCTTTGCCTTGTAAAGCAGGTCCAAAATGCGCTCTGAAACACGTTTCAACACGGACCCATTGGTCAATTCCGAGTGGTCAATCGGTTGCATCAATCTGTCCACAGGAACTTGCATATTAGCAATATCCAGAGGAACGTACAAGTACCCAGGCCTGTTCTCTTGGTTGATCTTGACCATCAAACGGTCAATTTTATCCAAATTAGACGCAACATCCAAGTCCAAAGATTCGAGGGCAACGCAGAAGGGCTCAGCAGTCTTTTTGTACACATCATGCAATGGTGGCTCTAAACTGTTCTTGTTCTGCACCAAGTGATGAATATTGACCACATCGTCAGAAGTGGCGGTGGCTGCTTGTCTTTGTTCTTGCAAGGAAGTGGTGCCGACAATGTGCAAAACGGGTGCATATTCTGCAAATGCGCCAGCGATGCCATTGATTGCTGAAAGTTCTCCCACACCAAACGTGGTGACCAAGACACTCATTCCATCAATCGCCTTAGCATAGCCATCAGCAGCATACGCCGCGTTGAGCTCATTGCAAATGCCCACAAACTCCATTTTGCTGCTCACGCTCTCTTTGTACAAATGATCGAGAAGCAGTACATTAAAGTCACCGGCAATCCCAAATATGGACTTGAGTTTGGGATTGGCCTGGGATATCCTCAAGAAGAGGTACTCTCCAAGCGCTATGTGCCTCTTGGGGATAGACTGTAAGCTAGCGTCTGAGTTTGGTCTTGTAATCACCGGAGCCATGGAAGTGCGGATATGAGGAGATAAAGAAGGGAACCGGGCATGCTAGGGGTATTTATAATCGCGGCGGCGCAGAGGCAGTTTGCCATCCAGAGAAGGGGGTGCTGCAAAAGCCTGGCTAGCAGTGGAATATGCGGGGTTGGCGGCGGGCGGCATCGAGCAAGCGCGGTTAATCGCGGGTAGTCTTGGATAGTCTCGGTTATGCGCGGTTGGTGGCGGTTAGTAGCGGCTAGTCGCAGCCAATGCCGGTCCCTCACGCCAGAATCGCGCGGCGCATCGTACGCATTTGCACCCACCGGCATATCTGCGCATACTCCGGCCGCCCTTAATCGCCCAAGGCGCATCCGCTATAGAAACTCTGGGCCTCAGGTTTCTCTCTAGCCCTTTGTTTGAGACTGAGCTTCCTCACAGGCGCTCAAACCTGGAGGGCAGATTGCTGCAAAAAACACTTCAAAACGTCTTTCCTGCTCCGGTCACATCCATGGAGAACATTATGATGCACGATGATCCTTTAGCGCTCACTCGGTTTCCCATGCAACGCAATGCGCTTCAAGGTGGCGCAATTCATACGAAGCACGAGTTTCAAGGGAGATGAAACAAGGCTGCTTCAAGGGGTTGAAACGGCGTTAATTCGAGCGGTATATAAATTGACCAGCAAGCGCTCGTGGTTTGGAGGCGGTATATATTTGATAAGACCCTTCTCGCCCTCTCGCCGTCCATGTCAGTGCGCTGTGATTCAAAACCATTGGGTCATGCTTAAGCAGATAATGGCAAAGACTGAGCAGGTCTCGGGATTGCCAAGGGCCATCGGTCAGAGTCTCATGTTGGCAAAGCGAATCTTCGAGCTGTTTCATAGCTCTGTGGAATGAAGACTGCTGATACTCTCGGGGAGTTGTGCTGGCGAGATCGGGCTCTCTCTTGAGCCTCGGGCTTCCACAATCAGTGATATGAATGGTCTCTGGATTGGGGTGGCTGGGAAGGCGTGTCAGCCACCGAGGCGTCTTCGAATTCATCATGGGTTTTGCGGCGTCTCCATGCATCTCTGAGTTCTCCAAGGGCCGCCGCATCTAGATTGCCAACATTTGTCCCAAGAAGGGCATCTGAAGTGATAGCCACATAATGAGGGTTGGGTGCATCGCTGGGCCAATCAAAGTCGTCCACGGAGAACAGGCCCTCACAGAGCCTGTTTTCCCGAATGGATCCAACGTGCAAGCGGCGGCAATTTTCAAGAACCACCCGGTTATTGGATACCTCCACAAATACAACACAGTCGGTGCACCCGTGCATGCGAAGCTGATGGCCCCTGACCAAGAGCAACAGGCACAGCACGTTGTGGATCATTACTGGGCCTTGGCTGGCAACATTGAGGGCCAAGTTCATGCCTCCGGATATGTTTATGGAGGCTGGCCGGCTCACTCCCGTCACGGTGGTTCCGGAGAGATTTTGCATGTGCACATGCTTGGCTTCAAAGGCCTGGTCTAGAAGTACACTGGTGTCCGTTTCATTCGAAATCAACATGGCAGAATTGCCGATAGGGGCGGAAGCAATGGTGGAGCTGGCCGTCGGAAGGCAAGATGCCTGGGCGCTTTTGGGGGCCGCAATAGGATCTCCAACAAAGCAAAATTCCGTGCGGTTGAGGCGGCGGTCTGCGTCTTCCATGGCTCGGAGCATGCTTTTGACACTATCCTTAAACTGGCGTTTTTCGAAGGCGCTGAGTGTGCTGCTCCGGACCTCGAGAAGCACATTGTTGTTGTGGGCCATGGCACGGTCCTTAAGCGGGCCGAATTGTTCGTGGGTGCAGTTTGCAAACTCCTTCACTATTACTGACGTTAGACGTGATTCTAGGGCAAGACGGTCATACATACGCTCATTCTGGTGTCGTGTGGCTGAAAGGTCCATGGGCACTAACCGTGAGGGCCATGGATGATGATGGGCGCGCTCATGACGATAATGTCCATGCACTACTCTACTTGATCGTCTACTTGGCCGGCCTAATTGATCGGCCTACTTCGGTCTACTTGACTCGTGGCCCACTGTTCCACTTCATTAAGATTTGTTCATCAGCGTTCTATCCATCTACTCGCTAAGCCTGCATCTACCCACCAATTGATCAGCCATGGCTCTGGTTGCAGACCAAGAGATCTTCTTGGGCATTCTTCTGCCAATCTCCGTCTCGAAGTCATACAATCTGCGAATCGAGGTGAACTTCAAGTGTGACGATTTGACTCCCAAAACGGCAGCCGTTTCCGCGCAGCCCGGGTCGTCGCTGGTATAGGTTTCGGCGCCCCGGTACTCCAGGATCTTGTCGCTCATTTCCTCCACAAACTGCACTGCCTTGACAGCAAAACGGCATGCTCTTGTTCTGTCGATGGGCGAAGGGTTTCCACCCTGCTGCACGTGTCCAGGAATAGCAGTCTTCACGTCGAATTCGTTATTGGACTCTTCCTTCATTATGTCCGCCAACACCTCCGTTGTCAACACCTTGGAAGCATTGGTGGTCTTTAAAATAAGCCTTCCGCTTTTGGTCAAGTGCCTGGGCGAATGCGCAAACGACTCTGTCAATGACTTGATGTCCAAGTCCAATTGGGCCAAATCAATGCCTTCCTCGGGCACATACGACGCTTGTGCGCCGCACGCCACCGAGGCGTATGTGGCAATATATCCAGAATTTCCACCTTGCACCTCAATGACAAACGCCCTGTTTCTGGTGGCGCTGGCCGACTGCTTCACAATGTCGCAGTAATCCATGAGCGAGTTCAAGCACGTGTCGGCGCCCAAGGAGTAGTCTGTGCCTGGAACGTTATTGGAGATGGTGGCTGGGATCAACACCATGGGAATGCGGAAGCTGGGGTACATAATACGTGCCCTCTCCAATTGATGCAAGGACTCGAAAGCCTCGAAGCCTCCGACCAAAATCAATCCGTCGAATTGGTACTTTTCAAAATAGTACGCTATCATCCCGAGATCCGTCTCTTCAGGCGTGGCCCTGTTGGTGCCGATCTCGCATCCTCCCAACGACATGTATCCTTCAATGGTCAACCAGTCGACAGAATTCACGGACTCATGGCGTGCCAAGCCGGAGAATCCGTTGTGGATGGCGTATGGCATGTGGCCCTGTGACATGCAGTAAGTGGCCATGGCATACATGGCACTATTCATACCGCCCGCAGGTGCACCGGTATTGATAATGGCAATGCGCTTTCTCTTCTCGATGGGGAGTGCAGGCTTTTCGTGGTTGGCGGAGTTCATGGCCATGAAGTTGGTCAAGAACTCGCTAAAGTCTGTGTCTCTCAAGGCCATTGCCTTTTCAAAGTTCTGCGAATCAATGGCGGCGGCCACGGATTTGGTGATCTTAACGGCATCCACCAACGACAACCGCACGATCTTGTTCTCCTCAATTCCGATTAATGGCGAGGGGGTGTCAGGGGTGGATTCCAAGACTGCGGTCACGGCTTCCACACCTTGCATGGTGGCCAAGATACGGTCAAACGCAACGGCCGTGCCTCCCCTCTGCACGTGGCCCAACGTGGTGACTCTGGTGTCCAAGCCCAAGCGGTCCACCAAGGACTTCTTGACATCGTCGGCGGAAATCGGATCCAACTCGCTGGTGATTGCTCCCTCAGCCACAACCACTATGGTCTTTCTCTTGCCTTTGGCGCGGTGCTTGGAAACGATGTTGCACATGTGGTTTTCCCAGTCCTTCTTGGACGAAGGCTTTTCAGGAATCAAGATGTAGTCAGCACTACATGCGATTCCAGCCATGAGAGCTAGCCAGCCACAGTGTCTTCCCATCACCTCCACCACGAACGCTCTGGAATGTGAGTTGGCGGTAGCATCGATGTAATCGATTGCCTGGCAAATGCGGTCCAAGGAAGAGTATGCACCGATGGTGGCATCGGTGGTGGCCATGTCGTTATCAATGGATCCCACGGTACCACAGATGTTCAAATGCTTATGCCTGTTGTACTGGGCGTCGGAGATGTCGCCGTTTTTGCGGAGCTCTTCGATCAAAGAGGGCCATTCCGACCGGAACAAATCGGCGCCTGTGAGCGATCCGTCGCCTCCGCAAACAATAAGCGCATCTATGCCAGCGTCGATCATGTGCTTGCATCCTTTCAACCTTCCGGCGCGTTCCTTGAAAGCCATGCACCGGGCGGTTCCAATGTTGGTTCCTCCATCCGTGAGGAAACCTTCGACATCCTGCCACGACATTTGCTTGATGAAGTCCAGGCCTCCACGAACCAAGCCTTCGTAGCCTTCCATCACTGCAAATGCCTTGCACCCACGATAGATGGCCGCACGCACCACCGCACGCACGCACGCATTCATGCCTGGGGCATCGCCGCCCGAAGTCATCACGGCAATATTCCTGGCGTTGTGATTGGCGCCTATGCCCACTGACACTTCCGAAACTGCAGCAGACATGGGTTGCAGCGAGAAGTCGTCAGTACCCATTTTCTCCACTTTGGGGTTGAGCGAGAGCAAATTCTTGGACACGGTGAAGCCCACGATCTGGCCCAAGGGGTCCACGGTGTAAGCCTCTGCGGGGTAGATTTCATCGGGGTAGAGCTGCACCGGCAACTGGGCGGCCTTGAACGCCGAGATCAAAGGGTTCAACTGGGACACGGCCACCGTCACGTGGCTGCCGAGGGCTCTCCAGTCGTGGGTCACGGCCTCGGTCTTCCATTTCTTGAGCAAGGCTGCAACTTCCGCTGCGGAGGAGGCCTTTTGAGACACTTGGAGGTTGATGACCAAGTTGCCGTCAGCCAGGCTCAACACTGCGGAGTCGGCTTCCTCTTTGGCCACTTTGAACCCGGCCAAGTTGGAGTAGAAGTTGATGGTGCTGTTCATGGTGGGCTTGTCGTGTGCCAATAGAGACACCCCGGTCGTGCCGTTCACTAAGGACGGCATGTTATCACAATCTGCGGTTCAAACAAGAGGTCAAGCGATGGGCTTGGATTTAGCGACGCTATTGGTCAACTGGGTCGAAATCAGTGGGAATTCAAGCGCTTCAATTGTTTTGTTAAGCGCTTCAATCGTTCTGTCAAGCGCCAAGATGCTGCCAATCAAATGGTTGACAACGTCACTGGCAGGGACAGACTTTGGACAAATCGAAGGAGGTCAAAATAGATGGGCGCCTCAATGGAAAGAAACAGCCTCGGTTTAAAGAGCCTCGGTTTAAATATGCCTTTGGGGATTCTCCGTGATTCTCAAAAAGGCGTAAAGCGTGGAGTTAAAGGGCGTGGGTGGAAGCTGGGCCAGCGTGCGTATTTAAACGCTATGGGACATTACGGTGCGACTGCATCACCTGACCGGACTCCGGTTCTCCGTGCAGAGCAACTACCGCAAAAACGCCTCGGCGGGCCGGGAAACCGCTCTGACTGTGAAGAACTGGCAGTGATTGCTTCCCTGTGCCTTCTAATTAGCGCCAGAAGTTTCCTCCGGCCTGTAAACGTGGCAGACCATGGGAGGGGGAGCTTGCGGCCTGCATATAGGCGCCCGCAGTATGCGCTTAGGGTGCTACGTGGCCTGGGTCTCGGCACGGAAATGGAGCCAACCTCTCCGCCGAAGACTTTGATGCAAGGACCGCTCCAGGCGGGTGATCAGCCTTTACTGGCCTGTGCAAACTTTCAAGCGGAACCATAAGGCGGGCCCGCATGTATGCGCTTAGCGGCGCAGAGGTGCTCGCGGCGTGAGCAAGAAAAGAATGATGGGCGGGAAACTCGGGCGCGCACCCGTGCACCATGCGGAATCACGAGCCCTGGGCCAACCTGCCTTAGACCGAACCCGTACACCAGAACCCTTGGGGAAGACCCGTGCACCAACACTCTGGCGGAGACCCGTGCACCCGGCGAAGCCAATGCAAAACCACGCCAGCGCAAGCGGCCAGAAGGTGCCTGGTCCGGCAGCTGGGGCCGGTGCTCTTAACTGGAACCCCCCGCCCAGCACAGGGAACGTCCACCCCAGGACCTCAAACAGAGGTGGAGTCCCAGGCTTACGCCGGGCGCGCGTAAATCGCAGCACCCGAAAATTTCTCGCCGAAAAGCCAACTTCTCACCCCTCCACTACTCACACTCCAACATGGCCCAAGCACCCCAGTCGTTGGACGTCTCCAAAGTCAGCATTCCGACGCTCCCCAACCTCGCGCCCGAAATGCCCAAGCAGAACGGCTTGTGGTCCTCCAACCCCGTGTTCTCCTACTTGAATGATGTGTACATCAACATTTCCGAGCACCGCAAGTCGTTGGGGTTGACCAACCCAGGAACCATCGAGGGCCTCACCAAGGAGGTGACCCGGGACGTCTTCGTGACGCAATACTTCTTCACGGGGCTCCGGGCGGACTTGAACAAGGCGTTTTCGCTCAACCCGGCGTTCCAGACATCGCACACGTTGTCCATTGGGTCCAACGCGTTGCCCCCTTACGCCTTCAGCGCCTTGTACGCCATGCAGGACTTCTTCGTGCAAGGAAACGTGGACAACGACCTCTCGTTCAGCGGCAAAATCAACTACGGGTGGGACGCACACAACATCTCCAAGCTCACATTGCAGATTGCCAACGGGCAGCCGGCCATGTGCCAGTGGGAGCAAGACTACCAGGCCAACGACTTCTCGGTCAACGTCAAGGCATTGAACCCGTCTGTTTTGAACGGCGGGTTTTCCGGGGTGGCGGTGGCGTCGCTCTTGCAGTCGTTGTCGCCCAAGTTGGCCGTGGGTTTAGAGGCCATGTACTCTAGGCAAGCCATGTCGCTTCCTCCCGATTCGGCCGTCAACTACTTTGCGCGGTACAACAACGGCAACTGGATCGCCACGGCGCAGTTGCAGGCGCAGGGAGCTTTGGTGGGCACATTCTGGAGAAAGGTCACGGACAAAGTGGAGGCCGGCTTGGAGACGCAGTTGGTGGCTTCGGTCAAGCCCATCACCGACTCGTTGATGGGCACGCCTATTGGCTACGAGCCTGTGGTGGAGGGCCAGACCACCATCGGTGCCAAGTACGAGTACAGGCAGTCGGTGTTCCGCGGACAATTGGACACTTTGGGCAAGGTGGGCGTGTTCATGGAGAAGCGCGTGTTGCCCACGGTGTCGATCTTGTTTTCGGGCGAAATCGACCAGGTGAAAAACACCTCTCGCTTGGGCTGTGGCTTACAGTTTGAGTCTGCAGGTAACGAGCAGTTGATGTTGATGCAGCAGGGCTTGGTGGACGCCAACGGAAACCCTGTGCCCGGCGCGCCCCAGTTGTAGGTAATGGCCACAGCTTGTATATACAATAGATAGTCTACAGGATGGGAGAGCGAATGGTGGGACAGTAGGGTGGAACGGGAAAGCCGGGCCACGACGAGGCCGGGCCACGATGAGGCCGGGTCACTATGAGGCCGGGTCACGATGAGGCCGGGCCACGATGAGGCCGGGTCACGATGAGGCCGGGCCACGATGAGGCTGGGTCACGATGAGGCCGGGTCACGATGGAGGCACGTGCCATGCTTGAACTGACCAGACGAGGAAACGACTCCGGCCACGAGGCAAGGGCTCCACGGGGTGTTTTTCCCGGATTGGGAAGTCAGGTCCGGGGAGCTTGGTATGCCATCGATTTGGGGTCCTCTTGAACGATGAAGTGGTTCTAGAAGAAGAGTCAAGCATCAGGCATGCAAGGCAAGCGTCTTCTAGGGATGTACTGCCCAATCAGCCTTGGAGTTGGCTGTTCTTTGAGAGAAACACAGACCATGAAGCCAAGTATTTGATCTGGCCCAGTGCACCCTCTGGCTTCACCGTTCTCTATCCCGGCTCACCGTTCTCTATGCCGGATTCACCACTTCTCATGCCGGCTTCACCACCTTCCATGCCGGATTCAAGAAGAACTCAGGCCTCCACGTAATCCCGGCTCAAGCATAACTCAGGTCTCCACATAATCCCGGTTCAAGCATAACTCACGCCTCAAGATTGTCCTGGCTATTCGACCATTGGCTCAGTTTCCTTGGTTAAAGCCACTCATGCTCATCTATGCAACATCAGAAATTCGCCCGACGCCCCTCGCATCAGCTGCCTTTCGTAACGTTCTCCAGTAGATTCAGGCGGAGTGAAGCTTGCCCTTCACCAGCCAAAGAGCCGTCGAAGGCCCGAGGGCTGCTGCTTCTCGTCTCGCTCACTAAGAAGCTTGTAAACCTGGGCCGGGCTCAATGCATCTCCCTTGGGCGCTTGAGGAGCACCTCTGATTTCTTCCATGCTGGGGCTTTTGCTCAACGACGCAAAGGCAGCTTTTGACCGGTGGCCTCTAGAGCTCTCCAAATCGTGCGAGAGGTCATGCAGCGTGATGGACCGGTAGATCTCTCGGTATGTGTCGTTTAGACTCGGGTTTGAAATGGCTGGGTTGCAGTTGCCGTGGCTGTGGCTGAGGGTCGAGCTCGTGTTCCCATGGCTAAGGTGTCCATGGCTCAAGTGTCCTTGGCTGTGTCCATGACTGTGTCCATGACTGTGTCCATGACTGAAATGGCTGAAGTGATTTCCATGCAATTGGCGCCCAATGCTCTTTTTGCTAGCCAACGACTGGATGGACTTGGAATGCGAGAGCTGGGGCCCCGAGCGGCCGGGGTCCATCCAGTTCGACACCGACGAGTACAACTCGCTAATGGATGACTTGCGGGACCGTTCGCTGATGCTGTTCTGGCGGTTTTTCTCGTACTGGGAGAGCGACGTCGATGGAAAGTCGTCGTGCTTGGGATCGCTGCCAAATCGTGACTGCGTGTGTAGATGGGCCTGCAGGTACCGTTGGCGGTTAACCGTGCCCGACCGGACGGCGGAAACGTATGACGTGCCACGGGACGCCGGCCGAGACTCGGGGTAGTGGATGGACTGCGTGGTGGAAATGTTCTCCTCGTACTCGTCGAGTAGCGAGTCCATGGACGACGATGACGACACCAGGCTCCTGCGCTCTGCTGCCGGTTCGGATGGACCTTGCCGAAAAAAAGGGTTCGAGTGCTTCACTGGTTTCGGCCCAGCAATGTTTGCCAAGGCCTGAGGCGTGCGCAGCTGGGGAGCGTTCTTACCGTTCTGAGCGATGTTCTCCTTCGGAGCTGGATGGCCTCCCTGAGACATGCTTGGGTTGGGGAAAACGTGACCGGCTTGGGACGGATTATGCAGAGCGGGGTCCTTTTGCCCTGTAGCGGCATCCAGCCGTTCTAGCATCAAAGCCACGTTCATGTATTGTCCCGCTTTAGAGCTGGCCAGCGCGGTGTTCGTTGAGTTTTGCGTGGTTTTTTTGAATTGGCCCGATAGCAAGGAAAGATTCATAGTATCGTTGAGCAGAGCTTGTTGTGGCAGTGCCGGCACTGATGGAGGGGAGTCAGGGACGTCATTGAAAAAAGCTGAGTAAAGATTTCGAGTGTCTGCTCCTCCTTCAGGGTCCCCGAGACGGACCCGATCTTGCTCGTCAGAAAGCTCATTAGATTCTCCAGGCCCATTGCATTGTTCAGCCTCATTCGATGGATCAGGATCTTTGAACTGTTCCGCGACATTTAATTGTTCAGTCAATTCAGTCAAGTCAGTCAACTCAGTCAATTCAGTCAAGTCAGTCAATTGTTCAGGTATATTCGATAAGTCAGGTTCATTTGACAAGTCAGGTTCATTTGACCCAGGTTCCTTGACTTGTCCAGTAAAAGTCAATTGGTCAGGGTTGTGGGCCAGTTCGGATTTATTCGTTGCATCAGCCAATTGGTCACGTAGCTCGCCACCTATGCTTTCGTTCCCCACCATTGACGCGGCATCGTTGCCCCAGTCGGGAGAATGATCCCCTGCCGCAGAATTGGGGGTGACTGCCGCAGGATTAGGGGCGACTGCCGCAGGATTGGAGGCGACTGCCGCAGGATTGCGGGCGACTGCCGCCAAATTGGTGTAGTTCACCACTTCGTTGAGCACCCGCAGAAGCTTGCGGAGCTCCGTGTCGGTGGCCGAGTCAATGTGGATTTTCCAGTACCGCTCCGGGTTCACCAACGGCAAAACAAACTCGCTGCGGCTCGTCTGGAGAATCTTCAACTTCGGTAGCAAGGGGTATACAAACGAGCGGCCGCACGCAAAGTACGTCACGTCGCCGTTGTGAAGCTGAAACACCTCGAACTCTCCGTGCGCTAGGAGCGTGCCTGAAGTTTGCAGCCGCAGGTTTTGGAGTTGCTCGTGGTACACCATGATTTGTGACAGCGCAGCTGCAAAGAGCTGTGATTTGCCGTCCATGTTTTGACCGGCAAGAAGCATGGGGTACCGTCCGTCCTCCGGCTCGACGCACAAGCCGCCAGGGCGGGATTTCTTCTTTTCGTTGAGCTCGCTGACAAACTCGGGCTCGGGCACTGCACTGGCGCTTTTCTTCAGCCGCAAAAGCGCCATTTTCCTCGGGCTTTTGGGCACAGTGGGTGCTTTGGTGTATCCCTGCCGGAGAGATGCCTCCGATGGAGCTGCGCCGGTGCCAGAAGGAACGATGCTGGAGGATTTGGACCCCAAGAAAGGGGCCTCTTTGGAGGCCTCAAGACTCATACCCTTGGGCAGGATTGGGGGTGGAGCACCACCAGCGGGTCCTTGTACGCCAGAGATACCCATAGTTACCCGATTGGGGAGTTCACGAGCCATTTCGTCGGGCCTGGGGCTGGGGATCTCCGCCGCCGTCGGTACCGGCAGGTTGAGGTTCAGCAAGGGGCCGGCGGGGTGGGATTCCGAGGCCCTTTTTCTGCGGCCTTTCTTCTTCCTACGCCTTTCTGGCCTGCGAGTGCCCGGCCCGACTCGGTTGAGTTCCTCTGACATGTTTCAAGGGTGTGCTCGAACTCCGTGGGGCTAATTTCCGGGGTACCTGGGCGCGCTCGCACAGCCGTGCACCAGGATCCCAGCGATTGCAATCTAAGTTACCTAATGGGGGTTAAAGGATTATCTAAGGGACGGAGATTGTGGCTGGTCACAGTACTCGAGGTGCCCGTAAGGTTTAGGAGGGGGCCCAAAACGCAAGGCACCAGATGTGAACCGGGTCGTCATCATCGGGAGAGACAGACAGACAGACAGACAGACAGACAGACAGACAGACAGACAGACAGACAGACAGACAGACAGACAGACAGACAGACAGACAGACAGACAGACAGACAGACAG
>WFIU01000042.1:0-64110 GCA_009756545.1 Metschnikowia dekortorum
GGCGGCGGCGGCGGGGGAGGACAACACAAGAACGGGGTACGCGGTAGAGGGAAAAAAAATGGAGCAAGCGGCGAAGGGAAAAAAAAAGAAACGGGGCACGAGCAGTGGAGGAGAGTAAAAAATCAACGGTGTAAGTTAGGCGCGATTTAACGGAACAGAAAAAAGCGAGAAAAGAAAGCGGGCCAAATAAGGCCTTGCAGCGCGGAAAAAAAAAACACAATAGCCTGGTGTGCAGCCGCGCGGGCATATACGACAATCGTCGCACCAGGGCCAAAAAGAGCCAGAAGCTGCCGCGGCGGAGCGCTCTAGGGGCACCTCTAGGGGCGGGCCGAGCAAGAGCGGCGTGCATTGGCGAGGCTGATGGTAGGAAGGGGGAACAGGGAGGGAGAGAAGGTGGAGACTATGTGAAGGAGGGCGAGAAGGTAAATAGGACGTGGTGAAGGAGAGAAAGGTAAATAGAATGTACTGAAGGAGGGAGAGAAAGGTAAATAGGATGTACTGAAGGAGGGAGAGAATGAAGTAAACATTAGGGCCAAGAAGAGTGATGGACTAAGGATGAGTGGTTGGGGCTTAAGAAGAGTTACGGACTAAATGACGGACTAGATTACGGACTAGATTACGGACTAGATTACGGACTAGATTACGGACCAAGAAAGGTGTACAAGGTTGAGCGGTGGGACACTGTGACAAAGGGGGAGACGGGTCCAAACTGCGAGAATGACAGAGGGTAACTGAAGCGTTTGGCAGGGCGCTGGCGAATGCAGACAGCCAGGAAACGCTAGTGAGGCATATGAACGAGGGCACGGAGAAGGACGTGGAAAGCGGAGGCATCGAGTGGAGGCCAGCACACAGGCCAAAGCGAGGACCGGTGAGGCAACCTGGGGATTCTGACTCTGAGGATTCTGGACTCTGAACCTGAGGACTCTGGACCCTGAATCTGAGGATTCTGGACCCTGAACCTGAGGACTCTGAGGACCTGAATCTGAGGATCCTGAGTCGACCCAAAGGCGCTGTTCTTGTTACTCATTTACAAACTGGACATCCCGGGCACTGGCTTGGCCGGCAGTGAGCCCAGCTTCCAGCGCACGGGTGTAGATGGTGATGGTATACAGATACGAAGCATGTTTAGCATCTCGGGAATCCCGGTGCCGGAGTATGCAGTACGCCGCCAACAATGGTAACTAAGAGTGCTTGATGGGTGCAATAGTTGACGCCATCTTTAATGCAATGACTATCGCCCTATTATTCCCGTTATTGTAATTAGTCTTGCGATGTGCTGGTTTAAAGAATGTACAGAGAATGCGTAGCGACTTACCTGGACGAATTTGTCCGCACAGTGTCCAAATCGGTGCAGCGTATAAACCGGGTGGTGTATTTGAAGAAAAATATTTCTGTGGTTTGGAGGGGTTATTTGGTGGGGTTATGTGGCATGATGGTTTGGAAGGTGCTTGATGGTTCCAAAGGCCTTTGTAAAGTGTAATTGATGGTTTATCAGTGGTCTGAGGGTATGTGCAGGACACACAAGAAGTGTTACCGTAGATAAGAATAGCGAGTGGGGAGGAGCTAGAGAAGAATTAGGAATCGGAGGGAGATCAGAGGGAGATCAGAGGGTCAGAGGAATCGGAGGGTCAGAGGAATCGGAGGGTCAGAGGAATCGGAGGGTCAGAGGAATCGGAGGGTCAGAGGAATCGGAGGGTCAGAGGAATCGGAGGGTCTGAACAATCAGACAGAAAGTAGATAGAAGTTTAGACCGGTTACAGGCCAACACCATACCGTTTGAAAGAGTAGAGGCATTCGATGGTATGCAGTATACTGTGCCTGCGAGTAATAGTCAATGTCCAGTATAGAATGATAACTGTACAGTATTTGGCATTGTACTGTACATTGCATGGAAATGTACTGTATGCTCCAAGCACGGGTCCTGCACCCAGGCCTCAGCCACTATACTGGGCATGTAGTAGCCACCGACCAGCACAAGGAGGCGAGTACCCGGACAAAGAATGACCGAGTGACTGGCGGAATGACCGAGTGACGGAATGACCGAGTGACGGAATGACCGAGTGACGGAATGACGAAAAGACTGACGGAATCCAAAGGCTTAAGACTGACGAAACCACGGAATCACAAATCTCATGCGTTGGCGCAATGAAGGATTGAGGAATAACTCGTGGCTTGCGGAATGACCGAACGACCAACGATGTGACTGGCCTGACGCAGAATGTCACGACTGGTGACGTGGTTGGTTCATTGCCTGTAGACCATATGCCCGAAATGACTGCCCGAAATGAATATGCCCGAAATGACTGCCCGAAATGACCATTCCCTAATTGACTATGCCCTAATTGACTAGGGCCGCACTGAAGATGGCGGCGGAGCGCGTGATGGCCAGGCAAGTGCACTGCGACGCCCGGCGGGGCCTCTAATTTTGCGCCTCGCTGTGCGGCCCTTGCTAGGGGTTGCGGGCACGCGAACGGGGCGCGGGAAAAAATGGCCTCATGAGCGTGAGATCTTGGGTGCGTGCCGCTTGTCGCCAGTTTGGGCCTGGAGCGCGGCGCCTTTGGCGGTCTCGCCCCGGGGTTTGAGCGTCGCGGTTCCACTTGATTGGCTTGGGAATGATGCTGTGGGAATGCTGGTTTGGGCATTGCCGTTTGGGTGCTGGTGGGCATCGCCGTTTCGGGTGCTGGTTTGGACATTGCTGGTTTGGACATTGCTGGTTTGGGCATTGCTGGTTTGGGCATTGCTGGTTTGGGCATTGCTGGTTTGAGCATCGCTGGTTTGAGCATCGCTGGTTCCGGCAGGACTAAAGTCGCAGTGCGCAGAATGACGTGGTTATGGCGCCACTTGCGCAGGCGATAGTCACGTGCGCGCCGCGCCTCGATGCGCTGTCAGCATCCAGAGAACTCAGATAATGTTGTAGTACCCTCACTGCTGCACCCGGTGCTAAGCGCCGAGCACTGCCCCACGACCCAAGACGGCTAAAGCTCGCTAATGATCTCTTATGCCCTGACCTGATGCCCTGACCTGATGACCGATGCCCTGACCTGATGCCCTGACCTGATGCCCTAATGACCTGACCTGATGACTTCTGACCCACAATCACCACAACCACTTAAAGTCCTGTACTTGTGTGATTCCTGCACCTCTTGGACGCTCGCCGTTGCCCTACGGCGCTGTGTCCAAGCCCATTAAGCCACATCTGGCTGACCTGTGAAGACTAGATCTTGTGCCTTGGCTAAAATAGCTGCATGTCACGCTTTCCCCGGAAACGCGCACAGGCCGCACTTGCCGGAATTTTGGCCCGTCAATCGTGTGCATCCAACGTTTTGAGTGTTACCCTTGTAGCCCACGATCCCCGGCCACCACAAATCCCCACCAAACGGCTCAATTGAATCCAAGCACATGGATCCGTTCACAATTGTGCTCCCATAGCTGAGTCCTTGGCCTGCCTTATTGGGGTTAACGCGTCTTGGCGTCGCTAAGGGAGCGATCCTTTTACGCGCAGCGCTAACATCATTCCATTGTAACGCCATTGGGTTCATCAAGCGCATAGCCACTTAATCAGTAAAGCCATGGGTTCAATCACAGTCTCTTTGAAACTCCAGTCTCTTTCACCCCAGTCTTTCAAACCCCAGTCTTTTTTCCCCGGAACGAACTGTTGAAGCCTAGAAGCTCGTTGATACCAGTAGTCCAGTCGCTCTCGCCCTCAGCAATGCAGAAAATCCCGTTGGCCACGGTGTGCTCGGACCCTGTAACAGAACTGCCCGGCTCGATGTAGTCGTCGAAAGTGTGGCGGCTCCGTAGCGTTTTGGGCGGCTGGTGGTTTCCCGGAATGTAGATGGTGCCGTTCTCGCTGACCACGTGGATCTCGTCACCAGGCCGCAAGTCGTGCTGCGGGATCCCGTCGATGGTCATCTTGACCAGCTCGTTTCGGTTGTCGCTGGACAACTTGATCATCACGTGCAGCGTGGCCGGGAGCACCAACGGCCGGAACAGGAGTGACTGCGGACAAATGGGCGTGAGGAGAATGCACGGCACCAACGGATGCACGATGGGGCCGCCCGACGACAACGAATAAGCCGTCGACCCCGTGGGCGACGCAAACACTAGGCCGTCTGCGCTTGTGGTGGTGAAGAATTCGCTGTCGATGTACACATCGAGCTTGATCAAACTGGGCGCCGAGCCGCGGTGGAGCAGGATATCGTTCATGGCGTAAACCATGGTGGCGTCGTGATGCTGCTTGTAGTGGGCCAACTCATATTCGATGATCTGCTCCTTTTCCAACTGGCGAAAATCCGAGTGGCCCTCGTCGAAATCGGGCCGCACAACATGGCACTCGAGGCGCATGCGCTGCATCGCCTTGCTTCTGGACTCGAACACCGTCCGGAACGTGTCCCGGAACGTGGAGAAGTCAAACGGAAGCAAAAACCCGAGCGTACCGAGCGCAAAGCAAAGCACTGGCGGCACCAGCCCGTTCAGGAACGCCGACACCGCTCGCAACGTCGTGCCGTCCCCGCCAAGCGATACTATAAGGTCGGTTTTGCTTACAATGTCGCCAACCGTGCCTGTAAAGATGGTGGAGCGTGGCCGGGGTTGTTCCATCGGCTTCAAGTCTTGGAGTGTGTCTGTGTCCAGTGTGTCCAGTGTGTCCAGTGTGTCCAGTGTGTCTTTGTCCAGTGTGTCCAGTGTGTCCAGTGTGTTCATTGTCTTCAATGTCTCCAGTCTCTCCTCACTCTTTGTCCTCAGCTTTCCCGTTGGGTGTTTTGTGTCCCTTGGCCTCCCCTCGTATACATCCTGGAGCTCGGCGCCAACATCCTCCGAAACAATGACATTTAATGAGGGGTATTCTGAGTGGATGAAGTTGATAAAGGCCACCATGGCCGCGCGGACGCCGTCGTTCCACGGCTTCTTGACCACGTAGATGTTCTGGAGCGGGTTCCGCCAGATCACGCTGCGGAGCTTGGAATGTGGCGAGCCGATGTACTCGGGAATGGTTCTGCCCTGGAGCTCGGTGCAAGGCCGTAGTCTCAAGAGCCCATCACCGGCCAGCGAGGCGCCACGCACCGGCAGAACTGATCGAAGACGCGCCACCGACGTGGCGAATGTCCGTCTAGGAGGTAGGGTCCATGGCGCCGGCCTGTAGAAAGAACGTATCATTGGAGCGGCAGATATGGTCTTGGCGTGGGGCCTCATCTGTATGGGGGCGGCCCCGCGTTACATCACGTGATTAAGAAACTGGGGCGGTATATGCAGGAACAGGGATCCCAAAGCACGTTCCCTACAATTTGGCAATTGTTGGTGGTCTACGACGATTGTGTAGTGTGTGCAGGCAAGACAGCTTCCCGGAGCCGAGATCACCCGCAGCAAAATACTTCATAAACGAGGGTGGAGACTCATCAGTATATATAAGAGCAATGACGTAGAAGGTAAGCTGAATAACCAGCACGAAACTAGACTTGAATGCTAGTTGTTATTCAAGAAATGAGTTGAATAAGTGAAACTCCAGCTCCGGTCGTGCGCAGCCCAGTCCCCAGACGCCACCTAAATGTAACAGGCTATTGGTGTGCCTCCTTGTTCAAGGATTCGATCTCGGACTTCTCTGCCTCGGTCAACTCCACGCCTTTGTTTCTGTCGCCATTTGCTTCGCCCCCCTGCAGCTGGAGTGTCTGTGGGGGATCTATGTCCATCAGATCTGCGCCAATGTGCTTTTCTCCCGGGTTGTGGTCCTCTTCTTCGTAAAACTCGTTGTCTGGAACAACGTGCTCGTCTCTCGCCTGCTGAGATCCACCTTTGGTGTCGATGGCCTTGGCTGAGTCCTCCTCCTCGTCGCCCAAGTCCTCCGGGTCGCGAGGCACCTCGTTCATCTGCACCGACGGCGCAAACTTGGTGTTTTCCAAGTTGTGAATGATGTTGGTCAAGATCTTGTTCAAGAACTCCGGCGCATTGGCATTGTACATGTTGGACGGGCGCACGTCGAGCTTGTAGTCAGGCCCGTAGTACTCGTAGTACTCGTTGTAGGGCAACTCCGACGGCAACACCACGTCATTGAGCAAGCCCGACTCAAACGCCCACGTTCTGGCGACATTTCTCATGGTATAGCCTCCGCCTCCCACCACCATCAACGGCACGCCAAACGACCGTACAAAGTCCACGCAGTTGGCGTGTCCCTTCATACTCAAGTTGAAGCACCCGAGCCGGTCGCCGCTCAATGAGTCACCCCCGGTTTGTAGCACTATGGCAGAAGGCTGATACCAGTCCATGATCTTCTGGATCACCGGCTCGAAAATCGACTTGTAGCTGACGTCGTCGATTCCGTCCCGCAACGGCACGTTGACTGCATAGTGCTTGCCCTTGCCGATTCCAATATCCCTCAACTCTCCTGTGCCCGGGAAAAACTCCCCGTACTTGTGAAACGACGC
The DNA here is from genome assembly GCA_009756545.1 of Metschnikowia dekortorum. Lineage (NCBI taxonomy): Eukaryota > Fungi > Ascomycota > Pichiomycetes > Serinales > Metschnikowiaceae > Metschnikowia > Metschnikowia dekortorum. The sequence continues at coordinate 6,417 of WFIU01000042.1, forward strand.
GGTCATCACGCGGTCCGTTGTGTAAAACGCCTCCTCCACTCCGTCTCCGTGGTGCACATCGATGTCAATATACAACACCCGCGGGTGGTACCGCAACAACTCGATGATCCCCAAGACAATGTCATTAAGGTAGCAGAACCCTGACGCCTCCGACTTCTTGGCATGGTGCAAGCCCCCGGCGTAATTTATGGCCACGTCACACTTGCCGCGGTTCAACCGGGCGGCGCCCTCCATAGAGCCTCCGCCCGAGATGCCGCAGTATTCGAACAACCCGTCGAACACGGGGCAGTCATCACCCACGTTGAACTTGATCTGCTCCTTGGCGAAGAGGTCCAAGTTGTCCGGCAGAACGCGGCTCAAGAAGTCAATGTACTCGTCGGTGTGGAACTGGCACATCTCCTGTTTGGTGGCGGGCTTGGCCCGGTAGATCTCCATTTTTTTGTAGAGCCCATAGTTCATTATAAGCGAATGTGCCATTCTTATACGATGAGGCTTCATGGGATGCCCTGCTCCATACGCGTAGTTTCCCACATCAGCATCATAGAAGTATGCCACCCTCTTTTTATTGGACGGGTCCACCTTAAAATCGTCGAAGGGCAATTGCACGTACATTGGATTTTCCCGCTGGCTTTGATTGATGATCTCGATAGATTGGTCTTGATCGATTGGTCTTGATGGACTGGTCTTGATGGACTGGTCTTGATGGACTGGTCTTGATCGATTGGTCTTGATCGATTGGTCTTGTCAGACTAATGACCGGTTGATGGCTGTATTGGCTCGATTCGTTGGGCTGCCGATATGCAGTGAGACACGTATTCAATAAAATGTATGGTGTGTGGCTTTTTGCCCACGATTTGTTATAGGTTGGCCGGTTCGGGAGTGGTGGAGAAGAGAGCGACACTTGGGCGGCCATGATTTTTTGCCGGTTGTATGCAGGACCACGCTTTGTAGTACCACGACGATACCGGTGCGTTATCAGTGAGATCGTATTACAGGAAGCGTATTTGGGGCCTGAGCTAATCAGGTCTGGATCTTTCATATTGTTTTGTGATTTTCAATTATCGCTTTCATTCTGTCACTTTCATTCGGTCACTCATTCTGTCACTGTCATTCTGTCACTGTCATTCTGTCACTGTCAGTCTATCATCCTGGGTCTATCATCCTGGGTCTAATATCTCGGTCTAATCTCAGTCTAATATCTCAGTCTAACATCTCGGTCTAATCTCTCAGAAAATATCAGTATACCGGATTTGGATCGGCTCTTCAAGGTAGTGTGCCGCTAAGCAGGTGCGCTGGCCTGGTCGCCAAGTGTCGATATGATCCGCTAGACAAGCTCGGTGGTCTAGGGGTCCGTTTTGCCTGGTCCGAAGCGGTGATGGTGGTGTGGTTTAGTTGATGAATGTGTCTTTAGGCTAGTCGTTGGAGACACCCCGAATGCGGTCTCTGTATTCTTGGAGCTGGCTGTTGAGCTGCAGCTGCAACTGCGCATTGTAGAGGTGTTTCTGGTACACATCCTCGTCCACTAGGAAGTTGAGCCCGTTATTGAAATTGTCGTACGCCGTGGACGTCACGGCCACAGGAAAACACCAGTGGTACCATCGAGGCCCCATGGTGGCCCTCCAGTTCCGGCCCACCCCCAAGTCGTAGATGTGCCCCAAGCTGCGGCGCTTGCCGTGGCGGTCGTATTCGTAGGACGCCTTGACAGAGCCGCCCCAGTGGGAGTCCTGGAACTCGATGGTGGTGGTGTTGCGAAGCACCAAGTACACCAGAAACGCCATAAAGCAACCCACAGAAACGAAAAAGACTACTGCCACCACGAATAGAAACACAAGGCTCAACAGGAGGTAATTGTCGTTGTACTGCCCGTCCACAAAGAACCCGTAAAGCATGTCGACCGAGATGGCAAGCACCACGCCACTGAACATGGTAATGTATATGAGCAGCTGGATAAAGAACTTGTGGTTGCGGAACCCGATGCAGCTGGCAAACCACGGGCAATGGTGGTCCATCTTCAAGAAGCAGCGGCCGCACACCGAGCAGTGGTGGCAGCGGTCGGGTTTCCACGCCTGGCACGTGGTGCACGAGCGGTACGACGTTGCGTTGGCTTCGATATGGTGGCTGGTAAGAAGCCAATGCGGCGGGGTCACCAGGTCGGAAGGGGCGGCTGCGGAGGGCGAGTTTGCCGGCGAGCTCTTGGCGGAACTGGAGGCAGGCGGGTCGTAGGGCGAGTCGTAGGGCGAGCCGTAGGGCGAGTCCGAGCGGCGAGGGGCCATGCGGAGTAGGCTGAAGTCGCTGGGTGAGCCTGCACCCACAGCAATCACCTTGAAGTAGGTATAAAGCGATAGGCCGTAAAGCGTCAGCACTAGGGCCATCATCACGAGGGCGTACCCGGAGTAGCGGTAGTGCATGTGGAGCTGGGAGATGGAGGTGTACTCAGCCCACGAGAGCGTGGCGGCGGCGAGGGCCTTGGGGAAAAGCGACAGGATGGTGCTGCATAGGCGGAGGCACGCCCCTTTGTGGCACCACATGACCGCCGGCTGAGTGATGAGCATGTAGTCAGAACAAGAGGAGCAGACGGGACAGGTGGAGCAGACGGAGCAGGCCGAGTGCGCAGTGGTTGATCTATGTACTGCATGCGGCGGCGGTGCGGGTGCAAGACATTCGGATGCAACACCGCCAACCCACATTTGCCTGGCTGACAGGGCACGGACCGAGCCTTTGGAAGTTGGGCCAGCTGGTCCAAGATGTGAAGCCAAGCAACTTAAACCCCAATCGATCAATGGAGGCGGCCAATCGATCACCGGCCCCGAGTGGTCACCTGGCCCGGCCGATCATCGACCCTGGCCAATCGACCCTGGCCAACCGACCAATCACCGACCATCACCGACCAATCATCGACCATCATCGACCATCATCGACCCTACCATCATTTCAAACCGTCGTCGACCCCGACCATCACGCTTCTTTCTTGTTGTGCTTCGCCGGCTTCGCCGGCTTCGTCGAGGCCTTGGCGTAGGATTCGTAGCCAATCCCCCCAAACACAAGAGCAACGCCGAGCCACTGCGTGGCCACCAAGTGATGGCCGAACAACACCACGCTCAAGATCATGCTGATCATCTTGCGCGTGACCGTGGCCGTCACCAACACCAACGAGTCAAACTTCTCGAGGATGATAAACACAAACACCTGGCCCACCGCACCAAACAGCGCAAACAAAAGCACGTCCATCACCACCGCAGGGTACTGGGCCACAAAGGTCGCGGCGTAGCGCACCTCGGAGTCGTAGTGCACCACCGCCGCGTATAGCGCCGTCATGACAAACACCATCAGGTTCAACACGCACATGAGCGAGGCACCCGTGAGCCGCTTGCCCGAGGCCGCGGCCCGGAAAAGCTGGTCCTGCGTGGAGTTGGTGTAGCCGTCCAAAAGCATCGACAAGAGCAACTGCGCCAACCCGAGCGCCGTGTTGCCGTCGTTGAGCGAGTCACGGTACTTGCCGCCCGCGCCGCCCGCCTTCGCCACCGTGAACGTCACCACGCCACCGGTCACCATCGACGCCACCAAGTACTTGTGAGGGGGAAACCGCGTGCGATACAAAACAAAGTGCACCAACATCACCGGCAACAACTTGCACGACTTGGCCAAGAGATACGCCAAGTAGTCCACGTGCTTCAACGAAAGGTAGCCGATGGGCGACGACACGCTGGACGCCACGGCCATCACCAAAAACGTCCTGAGAAACGGGCGCCGCCCGTCGTGGTTCTTGTGCAACACCTGGAACGGGTTCTGCGCATGTGCCACTAGAGAGTACGCGAGGCCAATGCCGCTGGCGAACAATGCCTGGATGCTGTTGACCACGAGCGGCGCCTTGAAGTACACCGCCTCGTTTTCGACGTACGAATAGGGCTTTGTGTTGATTCTCTCCTGCAAAAGAGACCACGAGAGAAACAGCGCGTAGAGGCCAAGCACGCAGAGCACGAGCGTGGACGCGTTTCGGGCCATGCTGCGGGGGGTATGTGAGGGGATGCCGGGCAGGTGGGAAGTGGGTAGTTGGGAAGTTGAAAAGCTGCGAAGCTGCGAAGTGTAGCTGGCGATGCGGCTGGAGATGCCGCGCTGGAACTGGTGCATGTGTCCAGTCTGTCCAAGGACAGTGTGCTCAGCCTGGTCCAAGCACTGTGTTCTCCGCCTGGTCCAAGGACAGTGTCCTCATCCTGGCTCTACTCTAGCAAATTTGTTGATTCTACCATCGCTATCGTCACTGACCACTGACCACTGACCACTGACCACTGACCACTGACCACTGACCACTGACCACTGACCACTGACCACTGACCACTGCCCACTGACCACTGACCACTGACCATTGACCACTGACTGTCACTCCCATGCCGCAACTCAATCACCTACCGTTTTCAACTAGCTGGCAGAGGCATGTCATGGTCATTGCGTAGTCCGTGGTCACTGCGCAGTCATTATTCTGTCTCATCTACCCAGCACGAATATCCCAAACTAGGGTAAGATGGCGTCGGTCACATGTCTCGACGTCCTTCATATTAATACCGATGGCCCAAGTGTCGTGCCACCTGCTGCCTCTGGGGAATGGATCAGGTGACTGTCCGTTTTCAACTGCCCGCTTCCAATCACAGTAAAGCCTCCCAATATCCCCCTTCACCGTGGGTGTGGATATTGGAGACCGGGCAACTTCACCGGGATAGGTTGCCCAGCTCCTTCATGAAGACCTTCCCGCTATTCTTCTGAACGTAGTTCCTCTTCTAAACCGTGGCTCCTCTTCTAAACCGTGGCTCCTCTTCTAAACCGTGGCTCCTCTTCTAAAGGCCCTCTTCTGAAGGCCCTGCTCGCCTGCACTGGCTGCGGTGGTACCCCCCTCTACTGCATCGGAGTACCCAATGTAGTTGTAAGCAACGTCAAACAACACAGCCTTGCACAAAACAGGCCGGATCTTAGCATGCTGATCAACATCAGTCATCCGGTGGAGGCCGTCGAAATAGGGGACTTGGTGGATGTCGTCGGTGACAAGCCTAGACCTGCGAGACTCGCGAGACTGCAACTCCGCCATGATGTGCACCGCCGTGAGTTGCTGACGAACCCTGGTCTTGAATTGTTGAACAATTTCGCCCACGCCGTAGGGAAATGCCTCCACAGCAGAGCCTCCTTTGAGGCCGCTCACCTGCTCCTCCGCATGCAGGAGCAACTTGAGCGCCTCCGAGAATTTGCCAACAACTGCATAGGCTTGGGCAATGGGCATATACTTTTCGGCGCCAAGGACACGAGTCATTTGCTCCAAGCCCTGCGATAATTCGTCGTCGTACACGCCCGGCAACTCCGAGAGCTCTTGGATGGTGCCGATCATCGACGAGAGAAGCTTTGAAATGCGTTCGTTTGCCCAAAGCACATTGCGAACATCGCCCGACTCTGGCCTCGAGCGGCTAAGAAGCACGAGATCTCTACTGACGCGGGAGAAAAGCATGTGGTACTTGAGGTACGTCAAAACAATGGCGCCGTCCCGAACCTTTTCTGCATCGTCCATGTCTTCGCTGCGGGCCAAGTCTGAGTTGTGGATATCCACCAAGGTTGACCACTGTGGGACCATGGAAAATATGGAATATTGGTCTCCGGGATTCTTCTGCAACTCGTAGAGCTTCTGCGCCAACTCATCATTGTAGATGTGCGCCTCGTGCGTGCGCCATTTGATGTCCCTGGAGATGCTCTCTTTAGGTATATCCTCGAAACGGCCTGGGTGGAGCGTCCTCATAATGCCCACGGCCGGCGCTAACCAGGGCACCGGCAGATCACGGGCGCGTCTCCGGGAAAAAGTCTTCAAGTACGTGCTAGATTCGTGCGGCGAGCTCTGAGATAGGGCCAACCTCAACGAGGGGTCCACCGATTTGCTAGTCAACTCTTCGACCAACACCTGTGTTAAGCATCTTCCAGTCACGCCAGTCACGCAATAGAGATTTCTCAAATCGGCGTCGTATGACCACCAACCATTAATTCTCCGCATGAAGTCCCTCTGATTCCGTGGTGCCCATCCAAACAAGGTGTCCAAGCCGCATCTGGCGATGCAAAAGGCGTCGATGGCCTGCGCCCAGTGCTTCTTGGCCACTGCGTAAGCGCCACTGATTAGTGCACCATAAACGTAAAACTGGAGCTTCGCGAGCTCGTTCCATTCGTTCTTGACCACCGCCACCAACTTGTGGCACGTTGCCACGGCCTTCTTCAACTTGCTGACCATCAACCTCCTGTATGGTGACTGTCGCCCTCTACTCGCCTCAAGCAAGCTTTTGATCTCCAACGCATGTACGGCGTCTCTCTCTGCAATGAGAAGTAGCAACCAACCGTGGCGGGGATCATCGTCGTACATCTGCGGCGAGATCAGCGACGTCTTCTCGTTTTCCAGGTAGTGTTTAGTGTCTCTGGTGATCAAGTGCAAGTCACGGCGAATTCTGAATAGCGCCTTGTTCAATCTGGTTCTGTGTTTGCGGAAGTCCTCATGGCTGCTGAGGTCTGCGCTGGACCGCTTGCCGAAAGTGGCTTCAAGGGGACTCAATTCAGATATGTATGGCCCCTCCCGTGCATAGTAGTCAAGCATCGCCTTTGACACCATAATGTGACTAATAGAGAAGATGGAGCGTCTTGCGCGCTCATTCCGTGCTGGAGTCCTGCTTGTTGGAGCATGATGATTAGTGCCCCTGCGGGCACTGCATCTTCACCTGACAAGGGTGAATGTTTTCGCCATTGACGGAAGACTTTCAACTGGTTTTAACCGGTTCGAAACCACTGCCTGCGGGGGTGAATCCTCGTGCCCAGACGTGCTTTTACCAAACCCTTCCGCAAAAGAATTGTAGGATTGTGTTTGTTTAGCCCCTTGCAATCTTCTGAACCTCTTCAGTCTCTGGCATACCATGGGCCTGTTGTGGCTCGGAGTGTGGCCCTGATACATCCTGACTTTAGTTGCCAACTCCAAGCAGGTGTAATGCTGCTCGAAAGCTTGTATCTTGTATGTGCAGACGTGACACAGTGTAAATTTTGAGAATGCGCTGTGATGGCTCGTGGCTGAAGCGCGCTACCTGCGTCTGTTGCCGGGACACTTCTCCGGGTCCGGTTCGATTCCCGCGGTCGAGGGTCAGGGTGTTTGAGTAATCAACACCTACCCCTCAGCAATGAGTAACGACACCACTGGAGGGAAGCAATTCAGCACAGTACGTTACCCGTGGGAAGGCGGGGTGGAAGGCCTAAGCGATTGGGTGTAGGGTGATAGACCTGGCGTGACTACTCCACAAAATTTTTCCCCAGCGTATCTCTTTCTTACACCCCAGAATTCTTCTTAGTATCAGGTGATGTTCACCCTTTTGATTCAACTCCATCAACAACAACACATGCACAGCTCACAATACTCCCTCACGATACTCCCTGTGAGGTGAATGATTCCGCAGAACAGGCACGAAAACACTTCCCAAACGCCTGTTGTTCATTTGGACTAAACCTCCGCCAGAAGCAAGAGACCATTCTTGAAACCAGGAATGTTGATGTAGCCCTTCAATATGATGGGGAACGACGTGCGGAAAAGCAAGAGGCGGTTGGGGTTCATTTGCTTCTTGCGCATGAGAGGCACGGCAAACAGCTTCACCAAACAAGTCCCAATCTGGCTCGTTAGGTCAAGTGGCATCTGACGGCTTGGTCCTGCATTTGAAAAACCACGGCGTTGCACCTGGTGCCACCTCTTAGTCCCGGAGATAGGCCGGAGATAGGCCGGGCATAGGCCGGGGATAGGCCGGGGATAGGCGGTCAGGAATGGACACGCCTCTCTCCAGGTAGGTATCACCTAATTCCCCATGTAACCGCATGCCGGGTAATTATGGATCCATTGAAAGTGGATCTAACATCTATTGTGACTTCTTGTGTCATGTCAGTGTCACTACCTTAGGGTCAACCTTCGGATCCTTCGCCTAGGGACTATAATCTGGACAATAGTCCATACTAAAAGCACTTGAACGATCATCCCGTGATTATACCGGATTTCCATCTTTCCATATCACTTTATTGTCATCACCATCGGATTAATAGAGCAATGCCGACTTGGCATCACCCCTGTATACCGGCTTTGTTTGTTGAAAGCTCCTCTTGGCCGGCCCCCACATTAGAAACCACGTATACCTCTCAATCTCTTGATTCCTGGATTTCTGTAGCCGCCACCAATCAAAGCTATTTCTTTCCTATTGGGCAGGTTTTTCACAGTCCAGCCGAATCTTTTGACTCACGTGTTATCCACATATTTATGGATTGGACGACTCTCGGTTCCTTCTGACATTTTCGATCCTGACTTTCTTGTTGGAACTGTGTTTTTTTTCTTGGAGCCAATGCCGTGCCTTTGAGTGGCACTTTGACCACCGACACTTGACAACTCTGTCCGACGATTCATCACATTGTCCCGCGGGCAGCCATCTCTGAAGGTAGCATAAAAGCATCTCGGAAGGTAGCATAAAAGCATCTCGGAAGGTAGCATAAAAGCATCTCTGAAGGTAGCATAAAAGCATCTCGGAAGGTAGCATAAAAGCATCTCTGAAGGTAGCATAAAAGCATCTCCCATGTTCCTTTCGTCAACAGTTTCCTCTTTGCGCCCTCCAAATCGTATTCTACATATCCTCCTCTTTCATACCCTTTTTCCGCCCTCCTTCTAATTCCTTCTTCCCTTCTCCTCCCTTGCACAGCAGTTTCTTCACCTCCTCAATTTTCATTCTGAAGTTAGGTATGCCCAGCGCGAATGACAGGGCATTGCTGACAAACTCGTGGAAGCTTGCGGTCTTCAGCATCGTGGTGAAGCACTGGCAAACGGCTTTCCTTCCTGTGTCTGCAACCGATGATCAAGGTTCATCACAGCTATAGTGCAAAGAAAATGCATTCACCACCGCTGAGAATGGATGAACCCTTTTTGAGAAAGAGGCGCAGGATGTGAAAGTATCAATAAGCCAGGCGTCACATTGACTGGTGAATACATCTCTGCTCGTCTTATCTCGTGCATGTACTTTGATCCCACTTAGTCCAGTGCCATGTCAAAGCCAGTCATCTCCATGTAATGCTACTGAGGCTCCCAACACGATCAAGTAAAAGCTTCTCTTCCACCTATAAGAGTAGTTCTTTGAACATTTGAACCTTTCCGAGATACTCTACCATTTTCAAGCGTCATGCCTGAAATGATTGAAATGACTGGAATGACTGGAATGACCAGGCTATAACTAGAACATCACCGAATGTGTAATTCAGAATTAAAGTCATTTCTTTTAACTAGTCTTATATCTTTATCAGGATAAGTATAAAACAAACCCGAATTTTTAGGGAATTCCAAATAATTTTTAATATTTGAATTTTTAATTGAGTTTAAATCTAACAATATAGGCCACTCTCTTTGACTTTCTCTTTTTGCATTTATCCAAGTTTTGTAAGCCCAAGATGTATACTTATCAATTTCATGAACACCTAGTACATCAAATAAAGGTTTAATTTCCATATATTTATCATTATATTCATTTTCAGCTATTGAACAAAAAAGTTTAAATTGTTCTGAATTTTCGCCTCTGTAAGATATTAAGTTATCATATATTACTAAATACTTTGAATCCCAATTTATTTTTGCATCAGTTAAAGTTAAATTTTTCCTATCTAATATAACTACATCATCTAAATCAGATAATATTAAAAATAATATATTTAATACAAAAGCAAAAGAATAAGTTGATAATATAGGATGTGTTGATGATATAGATATTGGTAAATTAGGTATAGTTAAAATCTCATTACCACTTATTGTTGCAATACCTTGACCTTTATTTATTAATATCCATTTACCTTTTCTAAATGCTATTTCGTATTCTTTATATATACTAACATTTTTATCTTTATATCTTTTTTCTACATTTTTTAAACCCTTAACTCTTATATTCGTAATCTTCGTTTGGAACAAAATTATCTACAAATAATAATATATTTTGTAAATTATATGAGAAATGAACCTTATGTTCAATAAAATTAAACATGATAAAAATAGTAAAAGTAGAAGCGTTAGATCCACCATGGGTAGCGCGCTACCCATGGATACCAAATTTACCTGCGACGTACGCTACAAGGGGAAATCATCGTTACCCCCACTTGGAGAGAGACGGGCGCCATCCCGACCGACTATCTCCGAGACTCAGATGGCACCAGCTGTATCTTATCCGATGCAGCGTCGTGGTTTTACCCAAATGCAGCGTCGTGGTTTTCTTAGATGCAGGACAAATACCCACCTCAAGGCGCCATTGGTCTAGATAAGCCAGACCAGGACTTATCGGGAGGCCTAAGGCGGCCCTAACGTGAATACCACCCCACTCCGACCAATTATGGCGCCATCGTGCCCCCACGGCGGCTGGAAATGGCGCAATCAGGCCCTGCCTCATGCGGGCCGGGCCAGTTTTTATCTATATAAGTTTGGATGATCCCCCTTGTTTTAGAGATGATCAACGAATACACTCTTAAGTACTTGACGCTGATAACAACTACAAAGGAACATAACAAGAAGTATTAGAATATTATTCCGAAGCTATAAGAAAGGAAACAGTTATTAGACAGTTATTAGGATCCAAATGTAATGAAAAAGGAACTCTAAAACTTACATTAACAGGAAATCTTAATCTTGAACAAAAAGGGCCATATATTGTACCTCCTATAAGATGGTTGTACAGTTTTGAGGACTGGGCACAATTTGAGATCATATGTGAATGTGAAGAAGTTGAGATAAATTAAAATGCGAAATATTGAAGATATTTTAGAATTCTTATTTCTCCCAGGATTCAGCAGACAATCTTTGCACACGCCTCAACACTAAGCGGTGGAGCACACCCGGCAGGCGGGCACGTGCGCGAGCCTTTGAGGCTTCTCCAGGTTTGTGGTGATGGCTGCGCGCCTGCACACGTAAAGGTAAACAAACATTCTTCTTTATGACCAACCCCCCTGATCTGGCGGCGTCCACCTCGGCCAAAGTGCTCCAGTTTCTAGAAGAGACCCGGATCCTGGAGGTCGTGGGCCTGGCCAATTTGCAGCGCAGCCCAGGGTTTGTGGGAGATGTGCTGCCCCAGGCCGGGCAGGTCACCAGCGGCCACCGCAGCAGCCCCAGCAACGGCCACAGCGACGGAAACGGTCGTCGCAACAGCGACAGCAACCAAGAGTCCAGGACTACGAAGAACTACTCTAGCAATATGAAAAATTTCAGCAGCCTCAGCAACTCCGACAACAACAGCAGCAGCAACAGCAAAAGCAACAGCAACAGCAGCAGCAACAGCAAAAGCAAAAGCAAAAGTAACAGCTACAACAACTCCAACAACTCCAACAACTCCAACAACCCCAAAAACATCTCCAACAACAACATTGAAGGGAACACTGACCAGAACGCTCAGGGTCTCACCAACAATATCAACAACAACAACAAATACAAGAGAATGCTCCGATACAAGCCAAACACCGGGTTCAAGGACGAAGTGTCCAGTGTGAATGGATTATCAGTACCCAACACTTTCAAGCACAAACTGCACCCCAATGCACAGACCAAGACTCAAATCGGGACGCTGTTCCAAGAAACATCCGCGGAAAATGCGCTAGAGTCGGTTCTTGATGAGCTCTCGGATAATGCCATCAAAACTTCCACTTTGCGTAACAATCCCGGCTCTGCTAATAACGAGAACAAGGCCGGCTCTGCTGATAACGAGACTCCTCATTGGATGCCATCGGTGCTCGAAACACCCTGGGATGAAGCCTCCCAGACGGCCACCTCTAAAAGCAAGGATATGCCGTTGAACTTCTTAACCTCCAACTCAAACACTTTCGTGCATAATGCCAACGCGGCTGAAAACGGCGCCCATACCACGCCCATGTGGAGAAAGGTCAATGAGGGCTACCAGTCCAAGATAGCTCTGGACCCCCCGCTTCATAATATCTTCCAATCCTATTTTGACCAGTCAAAGGATGACAGCAAGGCCACCCATGGCCCCAAGGCTGGCGTTTCGGGCTTCACGCTGGTGTCCACAATCTCGACGCCAATCGCTTCCAAGGATTCGGAAACCCACCTCACCGAGCTGCAGATCGTGCAGTTAGAGAACATGCTAGAGCAAGTGAAGGACCAGCCCGATGATTACCCTGTTGTTGGGCTGCCGTTGAAGCTTTTCGGCAACGCCTACGACACTTTCACCAAATCTGTGTTGAGCCAGTTCGTGGAAAAAGTCAGGTCCAACGCCAATAGTGTGCAGAGAAACTCGAAAGCGCCTCCGCTGCTCCCAAAGTTCGAGCTTCGCATCAGCGACTTCACCAAATCAAAGGACTACACTGACAAGGATTTTATGAAAAATGCTGACAACATCTTCGCCCACCTCCAGAAAAAGGGCCATGCCACCAACCATCATCCCGAAAGAACATCTGCTGAATCTCTACACCAGCCTTCATTACTGCTCATCCACAATCAAAATACCGCTACATCCACTCCCAAACCGAATAGAATCCGCAGCTTCACTTCATCCTCAAGCAGCACTCACATGACTGTAGACTCGGAGTCTGACTTGGACCCGCGGTCGCCTGTGAAGGGCACTCACGACTACGAGTATTCCGTCAATGAATACACCGTCGATGACAAAAGCTCTTCGCGCCATGAGCTCCCCAGAGCTGGCTCTCATGCTACACACTACAACTCTTATACTTTTGACAAGGCGTCCGATTTGAATTCCGAGTACACGAGTGAGCTGTCGGACGAAGAGAGTGGAAGGACACATCAGGACATGCTGAAAGAAACCGAGGATTCCGAGGTGGCTCCCTATTTGGGCAACTCCATGCTGTCGGTAAGAATGCACCCAAAAGAGGAGGAGAGAAAGTTGAGCAGTAACTTCATCAGGTGGAAGCGGCCTTCCCAGCTACGTCTCTCTAGTGCCGTCAATATTCGCCGCAACTCTGTGGTAAAAGGCCTCGTCAAACCGGGCAAATACCCAGACCAGTATGGCAATATGATTCTTGATCCAAGAGAGCACAAGTGGGTGTCTAATGACAAAGAGAATTCGTTTCGAGGAAGCCTCGATTCCATCGAAGATTTGGCGACCTCACTCGAACCTCTTGAGCGAGCCGCGAACGGGCCCTATCCGAACGGTGACCTGAGCATTTTGAAGCGGCCTCTGATGAGAAAAAGACCGGACCAGAACTTGGAGGTTTCGTTCCAGCTTCCCGAGTCCAGTGTGGATGTCTCAAGCCGCTCCAAGCAATTTGATGTGACTGCCGTATCTGCTTTGACAAATGACACGTTTTCTCAGTCAAATAAAGACATTGTTTCGTTGATCACCGGAGCCACTGATGAAGCCGTGTGGGATAAAATCCATACCATTGTTTTGGCCGGCAAGAATATCACTCATTTGGAGAGTTTGGACTACTACCTTCCGTCGTTGCAAAGCGTCAACCTTTCTCAAAACAAATTGGCTTTTATCGACGGGTTGCCCACCTGCGTGTCAGAATTGGACGTTTCAGGAAATATGTTAGATAGCAGAGCCTCGTTTCGAAAGCTCCGCGACTTACAAATCTTGAATGCTTCATTCAACCGCTTGGAAACTCTTTCGGGGTTGAGTGCCAGCTACAACTTGACGCAATTGAACATCATGGGAAATTCGATTCGGAGTATCGACGATCTCAAACCGTTGAGGTCGCTTATTTCCCTTAATATCAGCCGGAATAACATCCAAGGCAAGTTGGACCTTGCACAGTACAACTTCGCCAATCTCCAGGAACTCAACTTGGCCGAGAACCTCCTCACATGCATCCAGGGAATTGAGCATGCTCCGAAACTACGGATCTTGAACATCAATGAAAACAGATTGAGCAAGCTCCTGTGCCACAAGCGCCATACCAAGCTTAAAAAGCTCTGCCTCAAGTTCAATGCGTTGAGCACTCTTGAGGTTGAAGAGTTCCCCTTTTTGCGGGTTCTTCGCATTGACGGAAACAGGCTAGCGGCGGTACGTGGGCTTAAAAAGCTCCGCTTTTTGCAGGAAATTTCAGCCAAATGCCAAATGAACTCCGAAGTGGTGAGTACGATTTTTGAGGGCGCAAGGGACGTGATAACCATGGACTTCTCGGGGGTTACTCCAGTGGACAGCGTTTTCCGCAATCATCTCCATTGGTCATTGTTCAACCTAAACGTCCTAAACCTTTCTGCAGTGGGCCTCTCGACCCTTCCGTCCCAATTTGGAGACATGTTCCCAAACGTCCGAGAGTTGAACCTTAATTTCAATCGATTTGAGAGCTTGAGTGGGTTGGCGTCACTCACGCGGCTCCGCAAGCTCTTCATTTTGAGCAACAACATGTCTAGCATGGAGAATTTGATTACGAGTCTTCAGAAGTCCAGAAAAAGCTTGGCTGTGCTTGATGCCAGGTTGAACGCACTCAACTTCCGGTTCTACCCATATGTGTTCAGCCCCGATGAGCTTGAACATCACCTGGGCACCACGGAAAACGTCACAGAAAGTCCGATTCCCATCCGTGCGCTTGATGATATCGAGAACTTTTCCATTCACTACAAGGCGGTGACTAGAAGTAAGGAAGACTGGCAGGACCGCGATCGCGCTTTCTTCTCGAGCTTGGTTCAGGAGGGAAAGAAGAAGCACGTCCAAGACCGCATCAGCTATGAAAGCCTCATGTTAGAGTTCTTCACCAACCTCAAGGAGTTGGACGGCACGCGCGTGCTGGTGGAACAGCGGGTGCAAATTAGACAGCTGCTGCGCGGGATGCAGGAGCGGAACGCGGGCGGAAATCGAGCGGAATCGAGCGGAATCCGTGCGGCTTCGGAGCGCCATTAAAGCGGACTGGGTTCGCGCACACACTTGACTCGTGGAGAAGCACACACGCCCTGTCCGCTCGAACCTCTTCAATCATGGTTTTATCCACACGAGTGAGTCTCCAGTGGGTGCCTGAGGAGGCGCGCGAACTCACCAGCACGCTCGTGTTCACCAGCAACGAAGCCCGATTCGTGGATGTGCGGGTGTACAAGCACCAGTACCCATACATTTCTCTGCCAGAGAGTATCGAGCCTTTTGAGCAGGTGTTCCAGTGGGTCATTGTCGGGGAAGAGGAGGAGTTGCCCGGAACAAACCGCGTCCGCTTCAACCATTGCATCAATCTGGCAGAGATCCTCCAATCAATCACGGAAAAGCGGCCGTTGCACGAGTGCAAGAGCCCTCCAGATATAGGAACGTTCTGGCCAATGGAGGGCAGTGAGGACCGCAAGGAGACAGGTGAGATGGTGAACCCCGAGACAGGCCAAGCGACTGAGTATGTTGAGATCTGGAGGTCGTTGAATCCCAACCACACCACGCCACACAGCGAGGTGCGAGAGGGCTACACTGGCCACCACGAGCCGGATACTTCAAGCATTGTCAACAATGTGTTTGAGCTTGACCAGGACGGGGTATTTGGGCGGATAATTCGCCTTGGCAATTGGGCTCAGGGCGTAGTGTACGACCTGAAGGATATGGAGCATCCGCTCAGTGTGATGCGCCGAGTGTACGAGGATGGAGAGTGGACGGAGTTGATCCGGTACGGGAAATACGAGTTCCCCAGCATCTGCGAGTGTCCGGCGGCCCCGTGGGTTTCAAAGGAGCGTTGATGTATTGGCAATGCTACGACGAGGGACCGTGGAGCGAGGAACAGGCAGCGAGGAGGCAGCGAGGAGGCAGCGAGGAGGCAGCGAGGAACAGGCAGCGAGGAATCGACAGACGAGGAACAGGCAGCGAGGCCGGCTCAGGCGCGGTGCAGCGCGGCGCCCACCCCCGTGCACCCGCGGCGAAGTTGCTTCCATCGCGCTCGATCATGATCTCTTCATAGTCGTATTCACAATGTCCGTGGAAAGTTGGTATGTATAAGGCCCCGGCCAGCCGCCGGGACTCGCAGCGCCGAGCACGTGCTAACCGCAGGTTGTTCATTTTCGCCGTGGTCGTCAATGCGGTTAATCTATTCAGTCAGGTGTTCTTCACTATCATGTACTCCGACTTGGAGAGTGACTACATCAACCCCATCGAGTTGTGCCACAAGTTGAACCCCTGGTTCATCCCTGAGGCCGCCTTGCACGGGCTCTTGACTGTCCTTTTCTTGGTCAACGGCTTCTGGCTTGTGTTCTTGTTGAACTTGCCGTTGTTGGCCTTCAACATCAACAAGTTCATCCAGAAAAACCACTTGTTGGATGCCACCGAGATATTCCGCACCTTGTCCAAGCACAAGAAGGAAAGCTTCGTCAAGTTGGGCTTCCACTTGTTGATGTTTTTCTTCTACTTGTACAGAATGATCATGGCTTTGGTGGGCGACGACTAGCCGGATGACGGTGTGAGCGGCTTGTCTGAAGCGGCCGGTGCGCCGCGCTCCGGGTTGCTAGTGATGCCTGGCGATGTGAGCAGAGTGCGTGAAGAAGGTGCTGAGGAGGTGAGTTGCGGTCCATTAATCAAGTGGTTGTTTAACGGTGTGGCGGATGAGTGTGCTTTAGAGCAGCACGCGAGACCAGGGAAAGGATCTTCGGCGCAATGGGTTCGAACACAGAATCTTTCTTCTTTTGCACGCTCTGTTGCGAGGCCTCATGGTGAGTTGTGTATTTACAAATAGTAGAATTTTTCCTTTGATGTGTAGGCAAGTCGGACTGGTAGTGCGCTACCCATGACTCAAATGGTGGAGAGGCTTACCGGCAGCTTACCCATTCGGCAGCTTACTGCAAGGTTTAGACAAGCACGGGCTACCCCGGAGTTCCCGGATGCATTGTCAAAGCTAGCCCGATTGGGGCCTTTCACTAAGGTGCTAAAGGCGACCGGCCTTGGCCAGGTTTCCTATTTAATGATTCGCCCGTACATCCTTGGCCGGGGCCATTGAAGAATAAAGCGTCTTAAAAATAGTTACTAAACCTAACAATATCGGATGATTAATACTGCCCCGCTATTTGACAAGAATACGGCGCGGTCTTCTGACTGGTTTGATTGGCATGCACCTGAAACCACATATTTACCGTTGACGCTTTGACAGACCCGGCCATTGGCCCAGATGGGCAGGCCTCCTGAAAAATATTTCCTAGAAATAAGAGTTCGCTTTCGTCCTGTTGAATTGAACCTGGATTTTCATCGCAGAATTGCGGTCATCTCTCGGATGCACCCTCAAGGCGGCCTCGATGTCCCGGCGCGACTAGCCCGATTGGTGAAATGAGGTACCGGCAGTTGTCCATAGGCACTGAGTAACCCGTTTGAGGGAACGCATCTTCTCTAAGCCCTCGACGTTACCAAAGAGTGTAACATGTATCATATTATGTACGATGCAGGAATCATTAGATTTTATCTATATTTTCCCGGACTTTTCCAATCCGCTATTTTTACACTTGGTTGAAAGATTGACCAAAGTCAGTTTGGTTTGGGTTATTTTGTAGATGCTCGGCTTAAATCATCGGAAATACGAATGTGGCCAAATATCCATTTCGAAAATTTGCTAGTGAAAAAAAAATCTAGCGGGCCTTAATAAAATCTAGCGGGCCTTAATAAAATGTAGCGGGCCTTAGTAAAATTCTAGCTGGGGCCTTTGTTTGGAATAATGTACAAGTGTCTGACCATAGACAGTGTGCTACCCATTGACCCACCTGCGACCAGCGGAAGTGATGGCCCTCAAGAAACGCGTGCCAGGTTCTGGCCGTCTACCCGAGCAACGTTGGTTGCCGGATTCTAGCGGTAAGTTATTTACCTGGCTACTCTATGGCAGTGGCCGGTATTCTGTATGCAGGCCCCCAGGCTTCATGGAGCTTAAGCGATTCATCCGAGGTTGAATTTGGGTGATGAACTTCAGTTCGGGAAGACTGCCAGACCTTTTGAATTCATTGCTCGGCCCAAAGCTTTGTTGGCAGCTCTTTAGAGAGGGGAGTGATGGTAAATTTGAAGCTCGTGCGCTGGACCGAGGGAATACACAGACCGTGATTCTATAACCTTCACTTACATCGACGTATCACTTTCGCTTACATCGACGTATCACTTTCACTTACATCGACGTATCACTTTCACTTACATCAACTACCGCCTATAGTGACTGCGGTTTTTCTGTTTGGACTATAGGTAAAAACTTATTTAGTCAAGACAGTGCCGCACCACCAAATGTGGGCTAAACTGAAAGGTCATGGTATAATACGAACACATCAAGTGGGGCCTTTGGCCACGATTTTTTTTCCAGGTAAGGCTTCTGCCTGGCAGCGGACAGCAGATCAAATTGCGGTATCTCCTTCTCGCTCAGATCCACTCCGATCAATATGACATGGGAGTCCACACCGTGTTCAGCTTGCGAGAGCAAGTCACTTCATGAGTCCCAAAGTTGCTGTTTTGCTGAGATAACGAAGAACTCTCCTTGCTGCTTTTAGATGTTTTACCTTTGGTTAGGCTAGATATCTTGAAAGTTTCAGAGTGATGAAGTTGATGTCGAAACGGACTGCATTAGCCGCAAAGAGTAGTTTCCCAATGATGGATCGGTACTCTGATTCGTCGCAAGGTTGTTCGTCTTCCTCACTTGTATCTTTATCAAAGCCTTTTGGGTCAGCAGGTACAGCATTGAGTTCCAATCAAATGATAATTTAGCAAGAGCTTTTCAATGTACTCGTTCAAGTGTGATTTTGTATAACCATATTCCACTTTAGTAAAGTCTGCATCTGCATTTTCATCTGCAAAGACCAGCACTTCCGATGGTCCTGCTGGCATATCAATGGAGCACAATGCTTATGATTGTGTCGAGCTCCTTGGCTGCGGAGGTTCAAACCAGTGCTCTATGTAAGGCTGGGCACGTCATTCACATCAACAAGCTACTGCAACGAAGAAGATCTGAATCCAAATCCTATTGCCAATAATACTTCGATGACCGCCGACACTGGAGAGCGCCGGGCGACAATGAACCTTCGCTGGCCACTTCTCGCTGTCAATACTTCTAATTGACCAACGTAAATCGCCGTTTCTGAAAGCCATGGAGCAGTCAAACCAACTCATCGCCTACTTACAACGGTTGATGCCTAATTGCATAAAATTGACGAGTGCCTGAGTACTGATCTGTACCGTACCTTTCTTGGGTACTCTTTCCCACGACAAATCGCCTTGAAACGGATGCTGGTACCGACCATCATATTTCACTGGGCCTGTGATTTAAAGCCGTCAAAGACATAGTGTATCATAGAATCTCGTAAAGCGGAAGGTTGGTGTGACGAGATTATGCACTCTCCAACTCTGGCCGTATTGGCTAGTCTCAGCCAGTCCTCTACCCTTCTGTGTATCTATACCACTTCACCGGGATCCTACAATCTCCAAAATAGTGAGTATTTATTTCTTATATTATCTGGATCGGCACTCTTGCTAGCCTTGGGGTTCCAAGCCGCCTTGCTTCCCAAGCACCCATCATCAAAAATCCATGCAAGAATCCGCTGGTACTTTGGCTCCAGAGGCTAATTAGACATCCTCCAGTAGATCTTTTGCACTAGACACTTTTCTCTGAACATGATTCACTTGCATTATGGACTCATGGGTGTTACTCCCTCGGTCAATTCTCGTCAAACCAGCCCGACCGGGCACTTCCTCTGCAACTGTCTGAGTCTTTATCATTAAACATAACGTGTTTCGCCTACTGTGACAAATCGCCACAGGAGCTCTTACGCCTCAGCCTCGGGTCGGCTAGACCTTCTGCCCAGCTAACGGCACCAGCTCTTCAGGCCATGTTCCAACAGCCTTGGTCCACACATGCATAGAATGCACCCCACCCATGCCGACAGAGTATTGGAATGAGTATCAGCATACACTTGTCGTGATCATAGGGCATAGGTGACCCTATTGCCATCGAGACCGTTCTTGGAGCTCCAAGCACCCCAGAATGGTTCAGCCGTGGTATCCCACTCTTGTATTATCGCACCTTCATGTGCAAGTCGGGTGTGGCAAAGTGGTTGGTGAGTGGTTGACTCTCGGTCCATGGCTTCTATGAGTAGGCATCGCCCTGGACGCAAAGCAGCTCGAACAAAAACGGCGGGGATGCAACTTCGTCTGGTCCACTTGTAACACTCCACCTGCAAGGCTGTACGATTCTCATGGTCGGGGCAAAGAATGCCCTCCGAAACACCCTCAAACTTATCGTTCCTCATTAAAGCACGGCTTTGAACAAAGGATTCGATATGATATGTAAGAGTCCAAAACGCCCCAAGGTCCAATTTGCCCTTATTCTATGATGTCCCGTGCAACACTTGGCCATATCATTCCCTCACACTATACATTCACAGTGCGACCAGATAATTCCCCAGACTGTTCAAGGACGTTGTTGACTTGGCAGGGCCCTGCAGTATGGCTGGAATCGGGCAGTCTCATCATCGACTCGGTACTCAGCGGCTCTAGTACGACAGACAGTTATGTCACAAACACCGAGACATTAGGTTTCGACCATCCGAAGAACTTCACACTGGCCATGGCTGCCGCGGGCTTGCGATGAAGGATATTTGGGTCCATTCTCGCCTTGCCCAAACAATGGTGCTGCACATCTGGGATCTACCCTGGTGAGCATAAGAATCAACATGGTAGATAGTGCAGTAGGTGCTCAGGCATCTGAAGGAGATTGTAAACAGGGTAACCTCTGGCTTTTTGGATGCACATCATCAAACGACCAAGCATGCACCCTGCCTGACGAGCCACTGGTTTATTATTGCAAGCTCTGGGCGGCTCAAACAGTCGGACCAGCCGAATGTTTCAGTAGAAACTGCCAAGTGGAGCTCTGCAGACGCTCGAAATCTCAACCACTCTTTATAACTCGCCCGTCCACCCCAGCAATAAAGTAGCTCGTTTATGCATATCATTCAGGCCCGCTTAGACAGTCACTCCATCACTCGGTGGATCTGCGTGGTTGGCGGATCTGGCATGCCAGAGCACTAGATTAAACTCCTAAGAGCAGGCCTTTCATGTGAGCGTTTCTCGAAGAGATACCTCTGGCTCGTAAGACGCTTGGCATCAAATGTCCTTTAAGATCCTGAAATGAAGAAATTTGGGGAAAAGCACCCCGAGGCTAGGCGGATCCGGCCCCCGAAGGATGTATGGCATCCTTTAGACTCTCCACAACAGAAACCAACTGCGCAGGCATGCCATGGTCAGCATTCAATACCCTTTGAACTTGCGATAGCGACAGCATCACGCTAGCACTCAAGTCAAGAGGCGGCGACTCGTCGCAGAGCGCCGCTTTGAGATCCCCAATGGCGCCGACCATCAGCATGAACTCTTGGTGCTTTTCCTTCATGTGGTAGTACTTTCGGCGTTCCACCGAAAGCTCTGCGCCCACCAGCGAGTGCTTTTTTTGAAGCTGTAGAATGCTTCGCCGCACCTCGTTCTTCTTCTTCTGCACATTGGCCAAGTCGTGTGAAATGTCAACCACACTGGAGTGCAAGTCCGCCAAGTGGTCAAGGTAGAACTTGAGGTGGGACTTGAACTCAGTCAACACAACATTCTCGCTGATCACATCATTGGCCGATGGCCGCGGCGAATGCTCCTCCACGAAATGCTTCAATACATCTAGCGTGGTGAGGTTGAAACGCCGGTCCCGCGTGCTGGTGCTGTGGAGCCGCTCGGTGTCTATGGTCAAGGGTCTTTTCTTGCCCTTGGAGTTCAGCCCCAACGGCCGGGCGCCGCGGACGGGGTCTGCCTTGGCCCGATGTGCGAGAAGAAGTGCCATGGAGCTGAACGGCTTGGGATGACTTCCTCGGGGGGCCTCCTCCGCGTGGCGTTTCTGAAGCGCAGGGTTTTCCACCACTCTTTTCGACCTTCGGGTCACCACGCCCACCTTTTTCTCCACCTCTCCTTTTCTGGGCCGGCCTCTTTTTCGTTTGGCGGGCACTGGATTCAGGGGCGTTTCCCCGAGCGTATCGGAAACCATAGGATCCAATTGCTGGTTCACGGATGTGCCGAACTGCAGGCTCAGGGATGGATCCAATTGCAGATTCACGGATGCATCGAGTTGCAGGTTCACGAATGCCTTGGACGGCTTGCGCACGGACCCATTCACTGCAGCTGCAGCTTCGTCTGGGATCTTTGACTCGACCTCGTCAGCTATACTTTCAGGGCCTGGGGAGTGAGTTTCAAATTTCATAGGCTTGAAGTCGTCGTCGTCGTCATCTTCGGAGCTAAAGGTCAACTTGCGCTTATCTCCGACACCACCTCTGGAGTGCACATGCTGCCCCTTGGTGAATGGCTTGGTTCGCCAGATTTCGGTCGTTTCTTTGACAATTGGGACCGGGGACTCCTTCACATGCGAGAATCGAGAATCCGAGAACCGAGATGATTGTCCTCTCTGAACAGCGTCTGTCTGGACAGGCTCTTTTTGGACAAACTCTTTCTGGACAGACTCTTTTTGGACAAACTCTTTCTGGACAGGCTCTTTTTGGACAAACTCTTTCTGGACAGACTCTTTCTGGACAGAGCCTTCCGGAACAGAGCCTTCTGAAAAAAACACTTCCTGCAGAAAGCCCTCCTGGAGATTGGGAGATGCTTCACGCTTGACATCAAGCATCCGAGGGCGCGGCCGAGAGCCCTCAGGAGACTGGATACTGAGCTCTTCGACCTTGATGGGCCGTATGCTGAGGTTAGTTGTGAGTCCTGCATACACGCGGGGCCTTCGCTACATACCCAGAGCCTCTAATTCGGGCCTCT
Organism: Metschnikowia dekortorum; assembly: GCA_009756545.1. Taxonomy (NCBI): domain Eukaryota; kingdom Fungi; phylum Ascomycota; class Pichiomycetes; order Serinales; family Metschnikowiaceae; genus Metschnikowia; species Metschnikowia dekortorum. The sequence continues at coordinate 29,150 of WFIU01000042.1, forward strand.
CGCCTGGTGTATTGGTCCATCGACGGCATAGGAGGTGTTGTTAGTATGGTAGGTGATGCGCGCATCTGCCAAGACACCCGCACCTCCCACGGCTCATGGATCATCCTGGTGCACTGGTGTCTCGGAATTGACATCTTCAACAGGCCATTGCTTAACAGACATCTAAAAGGCATCTAAAAGGCATCTAAAAGGCATCGCTAAGATGGCGCTGAAAAGGCGCTGAAGGGGATCGCTAAAAGACATCGCTTGAACTAGGCAAACTCGCCCCTCGCTGCATAGACTGACCCCACCAACTACAACGAGGTGGCGTCCGACCAGATCCCTACATTCAAGGAAATACTGTTTCAGATTATTATACAAGCACTAGTGGGAGTCAACGCAAATGGCAGCATTCCAAACGCACGGCAGGCATGCAGCGCAACGCTTATTGCTGAGAGAAGTGCTCCAACAAGATGTTTCTCTCTTCCGAGTCAGCACCCCAGTTCTTGACAACAATGCAGGAGGCGCCAACCACCTTTCTGGCGTTACCTTCTCTGTCCAATTGGCACAAGCCGGCCCACTCTCCCAACAACTTGGCGTCAGAGACCTTGATCAAGGGGATCTTCTCGTCACCCTCGTTACACAAGCCCTCCACCAACTTGGTGATGGAGTCCTCGGTCACGGAGTCACACAAGACACACAACTGGGCTTCCTTTCTGGAAAGAGCCTTGGAGGCCTCTCTCAAGCCTCTGGCCAAACCGTCGTGCACCAACGAGGTTCTCAAAACGACCTTCAAGGCATCCTCGATGGAGATGGAGGCTTCTTGTTGCTCGACGGCAACCTCTTCAACGACTTGTTGTTCTTCGATGTCAGACATTATGGACTTCTTCGTCAGTATACTGCTCAGTGGAGAAGAAGAACGGGGCCCGAAAGGCGATAAATTTTCGCGCGCGGACCGCCCGCCGGGCCATTAGGGCGCGTGCCCTAACTTTCGCTACTCTCCACGTGCCTGGAAGTGCGGACGGCAATATCCCGTTTGTATACAGGAGGATACGCTACGTTGTATTGAATGACGAGTATAGTACTCAGTGATATTACTGACTATGTGTCGGTGAATCGAGAATAGTCGGTGTCTCTTGGCGAATTTTTCCGATGGTCATGTGTCCGATTGGGTAGCTCACTGGCTGCCTAGCCTGCCTTTTGCTTCACGAGCAGCATTCGACAAAAACTATGCGCTCTATACCGGAACTGACTACTTGCAGTGAGATCCGTTACGAGCCCCGCCGCACCTCCAGCACCTTTTCCGGTCTCATGGACATGCTTTCTGTTCCAACAGAGTCCGCGTGATCGAGCCTACTTCCGCACTCTAATTGTACTCGGGTCCGACCACTGGACTCGCTGGTTGCTTTTCCGGGCTTATGAGTCCATAAATGCCGGCGCATTCCTTGGTTTGTAAAATAGTCCTCGAGATTCAATCCTTGCCTAATCACCAATTCTCGTTTATCCCCAAAACGTTTCCCAAGTTTTAAGCCAATTGCTTAGCAGCACTCCACATTCAACTGATCAGGACCACTGATTCATCAGCTAATCAGGACCACTAATTCATCAGCTGATCAGGACCACTAATTCATCAACTGATCAGGACCGCTAATTCATCAGCTAATCAGGACCACTAATTCATCAGCTGATCAGGACCACTAATTTATCAACTGATCAGGACCGCTAATTCATCATCATTGTCATGCAATCATAAGCATTTCTCTCCATAATCTTGTAATGCACACGGTTCTGCCACACTTGTATTTAAAGCCTTTGATTACTTTGTAGTCACTTTATGCCTCACCCGAGCAGTTAATCCTTGGTGACTTTCAATCCTTAGTTCCTTTGTCAGTTTTCGCAACCACACTGCTTCGCGACCTGCTTCAAAAAAGTTCCGCCTAACTTGTCGATGACGCAATAGTCTTTTGCAATTTCGATCACCATGAGATTGGTGCCCCCATGTACACGATTAGATAAGCTGCCTGTGAAATGCTCGTTTCAAAGTTTGTTGCCAGATTTGCATCCACAAACACTTCGACATCCTTCTTGTTCAGCTGAGCTCTCATCTGCTCTTCATCTGGAGTGGTGTCAATTGATTCCTTATGCTTCTAGCGCCGGGTGAGCTCAAACCTGAGCGGCCACCCCTCCTTTATATATTTTTTTCCGGAGCGCCCGCGTCTGCCACCAAGCTCGTAAGTGAGCTTGCATCACAGATATCACATGCCTGCCTTTGCCGCTGTTTCAGCTGCAATGCATGCCCAGAAATGTGTGAATGTCGCTCGCCATGTTTCAACTATGCATCCTCCATACACCAGTCTGCACACAAGCTGGGGGCTTCCTCCAGAGCAGTCACGGATAGGTTCGCACATCCCACAGCTTATCACTTTTCTTCTTGATGGTCTTCAGCGACCCCTCTTCATTGAAGTCTGCAACCAGCATCTCACTGTCATGGGCGCTGATTTCATAAGTTATGCCTAGGGTTCATTCAATTACATGAAATCGAAGCCTGCTGAGCAATGTTAGGCCTGGCCGGATTGGCTGCAAACATGAGTCTCCCAACAATCCTTCAATGGTCGGTCACATCACCGAAATCTTGTTATGCTTCTTCGCTGAGCTCAATTACCGCTCTTTACGCACCTCTTGTTTCCTGGTGTCTGTTTGTCTTGTTCCCATCACACCAGCATATTCATGTTGTGGATACAATCATTGAGACTCGACCCCGCTGAGTCCTCAACCGCGTCCAAATTCAATTCTACTTTCGGCGATATAAGTCTCATACTAAATTCCATCGAACGAATCGTCAGTATGTCATGACACATGACTCATCAACTATCGAAATATCATCCACATATAACGCAATCACTAGTGATTCTCCTTTGATATACTTATAAGAAACACACGGCCCCGGTCGGCATTTCTCAAATCCCATCATCATCACCTTATAAAGAACAATCCACTGGTTCTCTCCAAAGTACGAAACCTTCCAGTCGGCGCATCGAACGATGTGGTTTACTCTACATAAAAACAGGAAATCTGCCCTACAGGACCTGTATGTAGAGGCTCTGCTAAAGGATCAGGGAAGTATAGTTTCAAAAAACCACATTATCTATTTTAATTATTTTATAATTTAATCGTTTTGGTTCTTGACACATTATGGTTGCAGGTCTTTTCTTACCCTCCTTTACCAGTGCCTTCACAGGTGGGGCCCAGTTCAAATGCAGTCCTGCGCCGACTGCTCTTCAGACCGCACCTTCGCCCGCACTAGCGACAAGGGCCAGAACATGATCTGGCATATTAAATTCATAGTTCCATATCGTGAGCAAACGTCTCGTGGTGCGAGTCGTAGTCGGAGTCGTCGATGGCCAGCTCGCTCGGGCGCTCGCCGTCTATAATGGCCGAGTCCCTCTGCGAGGTGCGGTCGTACTCGTCGTCCTCGTCCTCGAAATCAATCACAAAGAAATCGTCGCTAGACCCCGTGATTCGCTGGTACAACAACTTCACCTCACCCACGATGCCGTCGTAGCTCAATTCGGAAGATGGCATATTCAGAAACATGATGTCGTCGGAGTCCTTGACCACCAAGCTGGAAATATTGTGTTTGGCGCTCTGCTCCTCGGATAGCACGTTGGAGAGGTCGGGATTGATGTATGTGGCTTGGACGTAGCCGATCTTGCACACAATGTCCAAGTTCTTCCTGGGCACAAACGACTGCAACGACTCGCCGAGCTTGAACGAGTTGACCAACATCGGCGTTCCCTGTTTGCCCACGGAAAAATCGCTTTCGTCGAGAACATCATCGAGGTTGGTGGCGCTTTCGCGTAATATGGCGCTTTCCATCTTGCTGAAGGCGCTTTCCAAGTCCTCCTTGGCTCGGGCGGCGTTCTGCTCACACGTGTGCGAGTACCAGATGGATTCGCCTTCGGGACACACCCCCGACCCGCCGTTCTGGATCACCACCTGTACGGAGTACTGGTTGTGAGTGGGCAACGAGTCAGGGGGGAACACCACCACCGCCGACGACTCCTTTTCCGACATCCACTCCTTGCAGTCGTCGCGGATGATGGTGATGAGCCTGGTGACGGTGAACTGCTGCAAAGACTCCTCCAACTCCGCATAGCTGGTGGCCAAGAACTTGGGGATCTGCGTGGGCGACACCACGATTTTCTCGTTGATCTTGACCGACGAGCCATCGTCGAACTTGGCGGTCTTGGCCTCGGGATCGAAGTCCACGAGTTTCGTGTCGAGCTTGTAAGTTGTTCCAGCAACAGCAGCGCTACGACAGAAACCTTGCGAGAGCTCCCCCGGCCCGCCGTATTTCAGCACCATCACTGGGAAGTCGCCATACACATCAAACGACACCAAGAAGCGCTTGATGCGGGCCACGGCTTCTGGGGTCCGGGTGTCCTTCTTGTGGCAAAGCCCGATGGAGTATATGAGCTCCTCGGCCTGGGGCAGGTGCAAATTGAAGCAGTTGGCGAGGAATTCCCCAATGGGTACCTTGGAGTTGTCCAAAAGAAGCAGCTTTTTCTCGGGGTCATTATTGTCCTGCAAAATAAACTTCAAAAACTTCATCAACGAGCGCTTGGTGGTCAAGGACATGGACTGGTCCGTGAAGATTTCCTCCTTGGTGGTGTTGGATAGCTTGGACTTGAAGTGGTCGTTTTCAAACACATGGAAGTTGGACAAGCTCTGGAACTCCAAGTACTTGTACACGCGGCTTTGTAACAATAAGGCCAATAAGTCCAGCTGCGTGAACATCACGCGCGGGTTCAAGTCCACTCCGTAGTCCTTGCTGGTGAAGGTGTTGGTGGCCTTCCCCCCGGGCACGTATATCTGGGCGTCGCGGAAATGCTTCACCTTGCCCTGGTTGACCTCCACACACCACCGCTTCATCTGGTCAATGGTCATGGTGGAGCTGGAGTCGCCGTAGTAGGAGTTGGCGTCGATGTGGAGAACCTCCACGCCTTGCCACGAGAGCGCAGCCGCCAAGATGGACTCCACCAAGCCTGTGCCGACAATCAAAATGTCACACAGGTCGATGTTGAGGGTGTAGTTGTTGGGCTTCTCCAAGCCAGATAACCGCGGAATCACCGGCGGCGTGTAGGAGGCGCTAGGCCGACGTTCGGCCATGGACTTGCGTCGCTCGGATTTCTTGAAGGCGGGCATGGTTTACGCCAGGACTTGCTTGTCAGCTGCGGTGTTCCGAGCGGGGGTTAAATGGTTGGAGCTCGTGCTTGAAGGACGAGGCTTTGGATTGAGTAGACCTTGTTAAGTAACCGGTAGGCTCTGAAGTGACCGGTAGGCTCTGAAGTAACCAGTCTGGGGCCTGATCCGGAGCTACCAATCGGTGGGCTGAACTGGCGGTGGTCTGGCGGTCGGTCTGGCGGTCGTCTGGCGGTCGGTCTGGCGCTACCAATCTGGCGTGGTCGCGTTTTATCCTTTGGAGCTCGGGCGACACCGGTGAGGGCAACTTCGGGCGGCTTTCGGGACGTGCAAAGGACAGGGGTGCCGAGATTCCGGGCTAGTCTTGATCTTCGGTTTGTCGCTGGGCTGGATCGTTCCTGATGAATATGTTGGTGTACGCGATAGAGATCCAGAAGTTTGACCCGCGGTGAATATTTTTTCTGCGGCATATGCACTGGTGTAGCCACAAGCCAGGGTCCCCAATTCCCGAACCAGAATGGTCCCGGCTGGCACTGCTCGCAGTCTCGTCGCAATTCTCGTGGGAAGCAGCACGTGCCGGCTTCCGAAAAGGGATGTACTGGCGGTCATAGGGCTACAGACTCTTAGGAGCCCCACCCCTGGTGAGCCGCCACCAATTAACCAAAGCGGCTATTTTGTAACTGGTGCAGCGTGGGCGCTGACGTGACACCCGCCAGGGAAGGCCGGTCACGTGCCGCGCGGCGGCTTGCATTATATGCGTTTGAGAGCCCGAGCGAGGCCACGCCCTCCAACGCACCCACAGGCCGCGCACGAACCCAAGCACCGACCGCGCTCTAGCTCCACACAGGTGCGGTTCCAGCTTCAACCGCGACAATTCAAACATCGTTACCCATGGTGGTGTATGCAGGAGGTACAGATACGGATGAGATTGTACAGATGAGATTGTACAGATGAGATTGTACAGATGAGATTGTACAGATGAGATTGTACAGATGAGATTGTACAGATGAGATTGTATAGATAAGATTGTACAGATGAGATTGTACAGATAAGATTGTATGAGATTGTATGTGTTAGATCCACCTTGGGTAGTGCGCTACCCATGGTTACCAAATTTACCTGCGACGTACGCTACAAGGGGAAACCACCGTTACCCCCACCTGGAGAGAGACGTGTCCAATCCCGACCGGCTATCTCCGAGACTCAGATGAGATGGCACCAGCTGCGTCTTATCCGATGCAGCGCCGTGGTTTTATCCAAATGCAACGTCGTGGTTTTCTTAGATGCAGGACAAGTACCCGCCTCAAGGCGCCATTGGTCTAGATAAGCCTGACCGAGACTTATCGGGAAGCCTAAGGCGGCCCGAACGTGTATAACACCCCAGTACGACCAAGTATGGCGCCATCGTGCCCCCACGCCGGCTGGAGATGGCGCAATTAGGCCCCGACCTCACCATGAGGCGCCCGACGCTTCATGCGGGCCGGGCCAGCTTTTATCTATATAAGTTTGGATCATCCCCCTTGTTTTAGGGATCATCAACGAATAAACCTTCTCTTAAGTACTTGACGTTAAAACAACTACAAAAGAACATTACAGTATGAGATTGTATGAGATTGCATGAGATTGCATGAGATTGCATGAGATTGTGGATTGTACAGAATAGCTTCAAGACAAGTTCCCCGTCCGTGAGCCGTAATCTTGGCCCTGATTGGTGTCGCAAAACTTGAAAATGCCATCTTGCATATTCAAGATTCCGAGTTTGGACTGTAATGAAGGGTGAAGGTTTGCGGCATGGCTATGAACGGCTGTGCGGGGAGTATGATCTTGGAATCATTGAGGGTGGCCAATGGTTTATCCACGGATCAAGGCCTTGTCATGGAATCCACGTGACTCGTTGACCTGTTCATGGACATGTTCTTGCGTTCTTGCAGCCTTCTGGATCTCTTGGATGGCACACGCTGGACAAACTGCCACCTGACTGATTATGGCCAACTGTGGCGCCGTCCAGTTGGAAGCCCCAGCTCTCAAAGAATGCCAAAAGGGTCACTTTGCAAAGGCCACTTTACAGAGGTCACTTTACAGAGGCCACTTTAAAAAGGCCACTTTCTCATTTTTGGTCTGGTCCCCAATGCCCTCTGTTTCCGTGCAATCCTCATCCCGACCAAACTGTGGGGAGCCGGCCGTCCGAGGACATCTGACTGAGCTTTGGGGCAGGACTAAACCTCAGCCTTTGATGTTATGATAACCTGGGCCTCAACATGGTAACCCCCATTATCATTGTCAAGGCGGAGAGAACAAGGTCGAGGGACCCGAGGCCGCAACAATGGTTTCCTGAAGAAACACGCATTTTTTTTTGATGACTCTAAGGAAACAGAAAGCAGAGCACGAGACCAGGAGTGGAGCCGACGTTGATCCTGCAACTCCCATGATCTCACTAGAGCTGCAGCCGATTTTTCTGATGAGATTCCTAGTACTCGTTTTCGGTGCTATTTCCTCCCATGCAATGACTCTTTGCCAAGTCGGCCTCTTTTGGTTAGTCAACGGCCCCTTTTGATTGGTTGCCGGCCTGATGGGTGCCGGCGTGGTGGGTGCCGGCGTGGTGGCTGTCGGCCTGATTAGTTGCCAGCTTTGACATTTGCTTCTGCTTGTGCAATAGCATCCACCATCTGCTGTCTGTCTGGACTAAAAGCCCACCCGTATTGTCGGGCAGCGTGAACCTTGACGCCCAAGTCGTCAGCCCAGGTCAAAGCGAGCCCGGGGTTCTTCAAGAAACCGGTGCCCACCAAAACAATGTCAATGGATTTAGATTCCAAAAACTCCTCGGCCATCTCCGCGGTGGTGATTTTTCCGGGGCATGCCACAAGTAGACGGTCTCCAACGGCCGCCTTGACTCTTCTGGCGAGGGGAACATGCATGCCGCTAACCGGCCCTCTGGACTTCTGCTTGTAGTTGTTTCCTCCCGACGACACGTCAATAACGTCAATCTTTCCGCCTTCAGCAATGATCTTAGCGAACTTCTCGGAGTCCTCGATGGTCCACAGCTCTGCGTCATCCGGAGCGTTCTCGGAACCCGAGATTCTAAGAAAGACTGGCATGTCCTCTGGCACATTTTCCCTCACGGCGTCAATTATCTCAAGAATGATTCGGATTCTGTTTTCAAACGATCCGCCGTATTCGTCGGTTCTCTTGTTGGAGAAGGCCGACATGAACGAGTTGAGCAAGTATCCGTGGGCGGCATGGATCTCAACAAAGTCAAACCCAGCAATTTCCACGGCTCTCTTCGCGGCGGCTCCATAGTCCTTGACGATTTGCTTGACCTGGGCGTTGGTTAATTCCTTGGGAACGTGGAACACTCCACCGGGTCTGTACTCTATGGCTGAGGGTGCCGCCACGTCGTCAGGCCAACCTCCGCGCTCTGCGGGCACAAGCTTCTCCATGTGGACATATTGAGGCTCTACTGAGGCCTTGCGGCCGGCGTGGGCGAGCTGAATCCCAATGACGGAGTTTTGAGTGTGCGCGTAGTCGGTGACGGCCTTTAAGCTCCTGGCCTGCGCGTCGTTGAAGATGGCCAAGTCATAAAGAGATAGCCCTCCGAATTCCGATACTGAGCTGGCCTCCACCATGATGAAGCCCGCGCCTCTCATGGCAAAAGACCCATAATGAACCAAGTGCATTGGCGTGGCCTCAAAGTTCTCACCCGCCGAGTACATGCACATGGGCGAAACGCCAAGTCTGTTGGGAATGGTCAAGCCTCTGATCTTTATTGGCTGGAACAACTTAGGCAATTCCTTTCCCTCGCGTTGCTCCTCCATGGCCTTTCCTGGAATGATTGGCGTTGCGGGGATGAAGTAGGGAACGTTCTTCGCTGGCGTCACTGGGGCGTGAATAGACATGTTTTGCTGCTCGAAGAGGTTCTGAGCAAGCAGCGGGGCCCGGGTATTTATGTTCGTGAGGAGCATGCTGCAATTACTAATCAGTACCGACTTTAAGTGTAGTCGCGCATGATATTGTTAGGAGAATGCATATGCACACCAGAATTGAGGATATAGTAGCTATGAATTGCACTAACGTGGATTAGCTTCAGCTTAGTCTTGAAAGCAAGAATCCGATCAGAGGATTGTGCGGCAGCAAGCGTCCCTGAGGACACTTGAGTGATGCCAAACCGCCCGCGCGCCAGATCGGGCCGAATGCGTGCATGAAGGTGCATAAGTTGCACCCGCGCTCAGCGCACCACATCGGCAGAATGAGCCGGTCGTGTGGAAAATCCCTCAAGGATTGGCCGAACGCCGACTAGAAAGTATACAAGACCAGGAGGTTGCCTGACCAGATCAGGTCCTTAGCAATTCCTCTAAGTCATACTTCGGTTTCCGGATATACACTAGATATCAAGAACACTAGATATCAAGAACTTGACAAGTTGTTCCGATCCACAACCTGCCCGAGTCTAACAGATATGTGAGGCCACAGACCATGCAACCTGACGCACACCCAACCCATTAGCCACACCCAGAGTTGAGCGAAAAAGTTGCAAAGCCTATCCTCTACAGTTTGAATTGGTCTAGATGGTGAGGACTTGGTTGTAAGAGAAGCCATCAATGCAAGAGATGCTTTTCTTCAGTGCTCAGGGTACTGAGTACTTAGGCATGCAGGCCCTTCAGTACTTAGGCATGCAGGCCACTCAGTACTTAGGCATGCAAGCCACTGCGAAGAACTTCGGCATGCAGGCCAATAGGATTTCTTTAAGCACGCATGCATCATCCTTATTATTCAGAAGTACTGCTTGTGTATTCAAAGCTTGACGAGTGAGTTTCCCATCCCAGTCAATAACATCAACCCATTACCTTGTTTAAATACAGTTTCGGATTTGAACAAATTTTGCGCCACCACCTTAGCTGAAGTAAGCTGTATAATCGAGTATGAGGAATGGCATATCAGAAGGCACCCGGGTTCATGTGCATGTACACATTTTTCTTGTCGGTCTTGGCGAATCTGCAAGTGTGCGCGACGGCGTCGAAGGATGGCCTTAGCACTGCAGGTTGAGGTTGGTGTAGCTCTTTCAGCTGCTCTATGTGAATTAAAATGACGCAAATCAGCAGTGCAAATCTTTGTTTCAGGACTACTTCAATTTGCACATCTACATGAGTGTAAATCGAGTGTAGAATTGAATGGCACTTTCTTCTTGTCATCAAATTCCAATTCATCCTTCAGTACAGCTATTGCTGCCCACCGATCACAGCTGCTGTGTGCACTGTGTGTCATCTTCGCAAAGCACAGGAAACATCATAAACGTGGTTGAAACGAAATTCTCAAAAATCCACAAAGTACTCGACAGCTACCCGAGATAGCCACGATTCTTTTATGGACATGGGCTAATGAAGAATACTGGTCTATACCCATTGCTCAGTGTTGCACTGACCTTGGGCCAGCAGTCAGAGCCTTGACGTTTGCTTGCAATTTAACCATTGCATTTTGAAGACTCTTCTTGGCGACGGGAATGATTAACTTTTTTTTTTTGTGGGGGAATTAGGTATCAAGTTTCTGCAAATTCCAATGGGTCATGGAACCCTCCCCTATGCGACAGGTTTGCCAAGGTGAGCACACGCATGTCCTATACAAGCACGGAAAGACATTTTGGCGAAAAGGTGAGAAGGGAAGCAGTCTTAGGGCCCAGGGCCCAGATAGGATGGGAAAGACCCCAAAAGAGAATGACTCCAAATGGAAAGACCTTCGGCACTGAAAAAAAACCTCTGGTGGCGCCAGATGAATTGCTCAGCGCTCACTTTCTCATCATCTGAAACAAGGCTATCATCAGTCTCGTAATGATTTTAGTCGTGTGGCCATCATCGCTGTCATGATGGATCCGCTCTGTACCTATACTGAGGTCTGCGTGATCACCTCTCTATCTTGAAACCGGGCTCCCAGGGAATCCCCAGATGTATAGATGCCACTGAAGGCTATGCCTCAGTTGACTCAGCTTCTTGCGTCTTCTCCAGCTATTTACATCCCTGAATGCCCTGAATGCCCTGAATGTCTCGACGCATTGGTTCATCAGTCCACTGCACATTTGAACAGAAAGCTGCACATCAAGAGCCCACTCGTCTCAATATTTATTGGTGTATTGCACTCGAGCGGGCCAGTTGCTTGGCGCTATTCGAGCTTCCATCACAATCTGGCTTGGGAGGCTCGATGTTTTGACCTGGCTTGCGCTTTCGACCCACTTGAGCCCTTGACTCGAATAAATGCATGATCCAAGGGCTATACAATGTTGCAGAGGCCACACTCGCTAATGACGTTTGCTTTACCCGATTCAAGGACTTCTTTGCCGACCATTATTGAATCCTTTTTAGGACGAATGCCGGGTTACTTCCGGTGCATTCGTTTCTTCAACACTCACTTGGTTATTTCATGCATCTCAGCAATGCATATACCGTTTCCACTGCTTAAAGAAATATCTGCTATGGCCCTTCTACGATCAGCATACTCAAAGAGCCTTCTTGCTTCTGTTTCATCAGTTCCACGTGGCACATCGCCCCAGTGACAATCGAAAGAATGATGCGCCTTGCACCTTGGATGATCCTGAGACATCTGCTCAAGACAGCAAGGAACCGGTTTTTGGAGAGGAGCTTTTTTTAGTGAGGATGGTCTCATCGGTAATACGCCTTGGGACCCATGACTCGCAGATGACCATGGGTGCCACCCATTACAGCGAAAGCTTTAGCAAGCCAGCCCTTTGGGTGTGAAGATGCTGAAGGTGATATTTTTGCCAGTGGTGCCAATTCTAACATGTATTTGGCCTCAAGGAGAAGGTGGTCCTTCAGGGCGAGAATACAAGGGCCAAGTTCGTCGAAATTAGGCAATCAGACAATCAGACAATCAGACAATCAGTCAACCAGTCAACCAGACAATCAATCAACCAGTCAACCAGTCAATCAGTCAACCAGAAAACCAGAAAACCAGTCAACCAGAAAACCAGTCAACCAGAAACCAGTCAACCAGTCAAAAGTCAATTAAGTCTCGTGGACAAAACATTGGTGAAGGAATAGCTGGTGCTGGGGTTGATGTGACCTGCACCTTCTTATGGCTCTGGCATGTCAGCATCGTCATGGCAAAGTAGACCTTCTTCCTAAACATGCCTAGGCTGTCTGCAGGAGCTCAACACAGCACCCTCAGAACACTTGACAGAATCCCCAAGTGCGAAAGGCGCGCCGTCTTAAATCCTCCCCGTATCACTAGACAGAGCTTCTACTGACCAGACCTGCATGTGCGCAGCCATCCCCTGCATATACAGGGCACCTTCGCTCGGCGCCCCACCTCCACCTCATGGACTCTTCGAAACCCCCCGGCTCCCTTTTGCTCGCGTGGCAAGTCAAAGACAGGCACTGCCTTGTGATTGGTGCAGGCGAGGTGGCGCTTAGCCGCGTCGACCACTTGATTCGTGCAAACGCCAAAATCACCGTCATTTCCGGCGCCAAGGTGCACCCCGGAATCGCCCAGCGCCACTCTGACAAGTTGCTCCACAACTTGGTAGAACGGGACTTCCAGCCGGCGGATTTGCACATGTACGAAAACGCCCCGCCGTTTTCGGTGCCGTCTTTTGCCGACATCGACCCGGCCCATTACCCCGACATCGACGATTTGGTGTTCAACCAGCACTTTGCTTGCGTCAACTGCTGCATCGACGACCCTGAGCTCTCGACGAAAATCTACTACATGTGCAAGTACCTCCGGATCCCTGTGAATATCGCGGACAAACCGCCCATGTGTGACTTTTACTTTGGCGCCATGTTCAACCAAGATGCGCTCCAGATCATGATCAGCACCAACGGGAAGTCTCCGCGGCTCCTGAAGATGATCAAGGACGATATCTGCAAGAAGTTCTCCAACCTCCGCCTCAATAATGCCGTGGACAACTTGGGCGCCATTCGGGCTCGGCTTCGGGAGAAACATGTGACGGGCTCGGACTTGGATTCCATCGACAGCCGCATGCAGTGGATCAAGGCCTTGACCGACTTTTTTACGCTTGAGGAGTGGGTCAATTTGCATTTGCTGGACCTGGCCGTGGACAGGATTGTCGATACATATCCTGGTTTTCCGCCCAAGGACTACCAGGAGTTTAAGGACTTTCTCTGCGCGGAGGCTTGCGCTGACAAAGAGAGTGATACTTCAGAGAAAACTCCTCTGAAGGAAGTGCCGCAGAAGGATACTTCACCTGACAGGGATGCCGTTGAACCTGAGTCGGGAAATGCGAGGGCTTAATCGATGCCCTTCAGCACCGATGAAGGCGTGTCGCTCAAACCACCTGCCTAAATAGTACTCATTCAGCTATGAGGGATCTTGAATTCATTTCATTTGCAGAGCAAACGGCTTGTACTGCTTATCGAAATGTACTAATTATTGGTAATCCTGGTACTGATTACTGATTACTGGTAGTACTAATTACTGGTAGTACTAATTACTGGTAGTACTAATTACTGGATAGTACTGTTTACTGGATAGTACTGATCTGACATCCCTCGATTGGAACTGCTCATCACTTTTTCTCAAGAATTTTATGTGAAGCTGGTCTCATTTAGTCAGCCATACTCTTGTCAAACTCCGTAGTGGTCAAACTCGAGGGACTTTAACGGTGCCTCAAAACTCAATGTCCTCATGCACAAATACCTTGGAGCCTCCTGCTCCCACGTACTCAGAGGCTATGTGCCCATTCCCCTTCAATTGGTATTGGTAGCTCATCAAACCCTCCAAGCCAACAGGCCCTCTGGCGTGGATCTTGTTGGTGCTGATGCCCACCTCTGCACCGAAACCGTAGCGGAATCCGTCGGCAAACCTCGTGGAGCAGTTCCAGTAGACGCCGGCGGAGTCGATGCCCTTCAAAAAAACATCAGCCACGGCCTTATCCTCAGTCACAATGCAGTCTGTGTGCTTGGAAGAATGCTTGTTGATGTGGGTTATGGCCTCAGCGACATCCCTCACGGCCTTGACGGAGATATCAAGAGACAAGTACTCCACGTCGAATGATTCAGCATTTGCGTCCTTCACCAAGTTGGGGTCGATATCCCGGAGCGCCGCTTTGACCTCGGGCGTCACGTGCAAAGTGACGCCAGCATCCGTGAGGCTTTTAAATACCTGGTTGATCTTGGGGGAGTCTGCCAAGAGGCTTTCGTGCACCAATAGCTGCTCCACCGCATTGCACCCTGCGGGGTAGTTTGTCTTGGAGTCCACCACCACACGACACGCCTTGGCCACGTCCGCAGCTTGGTCGAGGAAAATGGCGTTGATGCCGTCCGCATGGCCAAGAACGGGGATCTTGGTATGCTCCTTGATGTTCCTGACCAACGCATTGCTTCCACGCGGAATCACCAAGTCGATGTACTTGTCCTGGTCCAATAGCCCCGACACGTCCTCGCGAGACTCAATCAACTGGATTGCTGCCGGAGGAATATCGGTCTCGTTGACCAAGGTTTCACTAACCACGCGTGAAATGGCCTTGAAGGTTTGGTACGACTCCTTTCCCCCCTTCAATATGGCACAATTGCCGGATTTGATGGCCAAGGCGGTGATGTTGGCAATCACCTCGGGCCTGCTCTCGAAAATGATGAGCAAGACGCCCAACGGCGCCAGGACTCGGTAGAGATCCAAGCCGGCGTCGAGCCTCTTGGCAAACGTGGTCTTGCCCACGGGGTCGGGCAACCTGGCCACGTCAAGAATGCCCTGGAGCATGGCGTCGTACTTGCCGGCGGAGGCTAGGTCCAAACGCTTGATCAAGGAAGCAGCCAACTTCTGTTCGCTAGCCGCCCGCATGTCCTTCACGTTAGCCTCCAAAATGGCGTCTTTGGAGGCGCTTAGCCGGGCATGGATTTTCTCCAAGGCGCCGGCCCGCTGTGCATTGCTTAATGTTTTGAGCACCCCAAAGGCCTGGCTTGCGTCATGGGCTATTTTCTCGGCCTGGCTTGCGCCTTCTTTGGCCTGACTTGCACCTTCTTTGGCCTGGCTTGCACCTTCTTTGGCCTGGCTTGCATTTTTCTCGGCCATGGCTAGGTATCGTGATGCACGGTAGGTTGGTGACGTGCGGTTGACGCTAGGAGGTGCGGAAGGTCGGGACTGCATAGAGCCGTGCTCTGAAGCATGATATGGAACGTTTCACAAAGGTCAATTCTGGTCAGCGGCTGCTCAGGTGAACGGAACGTTTAGAATGGATACGTTCTGTCTGGTCAAATGAGCATATATAATCTTTGAACATGCGAAGAACGACACCATGCCAGTTTTCTCAATCTCGAGATCGAAGAAACGAATTTGGGATATTTTGCTTTCGAATACGGCGAATTCCTTTTCGTAAATGTGCCCTTCCAAAACTGCCCTTCGAAAATTGCCCTTCGAAAAATTTGCCTTTCGTAAAATGTGTGTCATTATTTAATTCACAATTTTGATTTTGCTGGACCCCGTGCGCATGGGTGCAAAATGACCTGTGCAACCATGGAACACTGGAGAACGAGGAAATCAAGGGCGTGTTCGGTGGTCTCAAAAACTATACTTTGTGCTTCCCACATTCCCAACAAACAAGAACATTAGTCCAGGCACGCCTGAGACTGCTACTGGGGAACAAAGGGGAGTATGGAATGTATGGCGTGTCTAGGACTGACTGACCAGTAGGAGGTCAGCAAGGGCCAGACAACGTTTATGTATTAAAACAAAAGTGTCTTTGGTGTCCTTGTTTGGTGTCTTTTTCCAACGTACATCAAACGCCGATGGTCATGGACTCTCTCACTCTATTATTCACTATAGAGATTGAACCAAACCGTGTGGCATAGTGGCCATGTAGTGATGATTCGTCCAGGGTTGGGCGTGGCCATTAAGGTCGAGAAGACGATTGGGTAGTACCATTGATCCACGGTCCGGATATTTGTGAAGCAGCATTGCTGAACTGTCCGAGCACCTCGACAGGAATGTCCGTTATCATTAGAATGGAATAACCAGGTCCTAATCCTCAATTTTAAATGGTAACTGTTAGATCCATACACAATCAACCTGCGACTTGCGGTTACAAGGGGAAACCGTCGAAACCCCACCTGGAGAAAGGCGTGACAAGCCCTTGACCGCCTATCTCTGAGGTTCTAGACGACAACGGCACCAGCGCCGTGGCATTACCCAAACGCAACGTCGTGGTTTTACTCACATAGGACAATTGATGGCGCCATCGTGCCCCCGCGCCGGCTGAAGTGGTGCAATCAGGGCCCCCGCCTAGCCCGGGCCAGTTTTTATCTATATAAGTTGGATGATCCCCTTGTTTTAGGAATCATCAACGAATACACCTTCTCTTAAGTACTTGACGCCAGAACAACTACAAAAGAACCTAACAGTAACAATCAAGTCACAATGTGATGGTTACAGGGCATTGCAATGATTTTTTATTAATGCCTGTATTAAGAGGTTCGTTCGGTGAAAAATACTTAGCGTATTAAATACGTAAGATAAATGAATTTAATATAAAAAAACTGAATGAATAAAATAACTGATAAATAATATATATATATATATAAGGTTAAAGACTGAGCTAATGGTGGACATGTAAATAATAATTAACCTATTGGAGAATCAGGTGAATCTATAATAAATATTTAGGTTATTATTTAGCGGTTTTAATAAAATGAGATGGATCTATTTGAGTAGAGGAATTAATGAATTGAAATCTGCTCCTACAAATCCCCGGCTTGGCTTCTAGGGGAAATATAAGATAATATGGTCATATAAGAGTGCCATTAGTCGGAAAACTCTATCATACATCATGGAAAAAATAATAGGAAGGACACTCAGCTACAGATAGATTATACATACCCGCCACCGTACCCATTTCTATGATGTATTTTTTCATGTTGTTGAACAGCTTAAATAAAATCTTGCTAAAGGATTTATTGATTCAACCAAATAGAGTAGAAAGTGGACAAGGAGTTGGGTAAGTTTAGACGATAATAATCAAAAATGGCTCTTGGTGTGACCCCGCGTTCGTTTAGAAGGCTTGGCCGGGTTGACCACCATAGACTGAGCGCGCTATACTTAGCCACTGTGCGGCTTTGGTCTCCAGGACAACCAGAATACATCAGGCGACCTATGGGTGAATGGTCCAAAACATAAAATGCAAGCTACCTGCTAACTTCATAAATGCAAGCTACCGGCTAACTTCATAAATGCAAGCTACCTGCTAACTTCATAAGAGTAATCACACATACCCAGGTTGGAGTATCATCAAAGATGCCTCCTGGAGCCAGACCCACCAATGCTAATGTTCTGCTAAAGAGGGAAAGTCCACAAGTTTTCCATCCATGGCTGTGTTATTCGAACTAGGATCCACTGGACATTAGCCCTGGTTACTCGGTTCCCGCGTATGACGTTGAACTGGAATTATCCTCTTTACAGTAGGTTGTCCTGCACATACCTGAAACACCTGGGCGTGGTATGCAGGTGTTACCCGCCCGGGAGACCGTACCGCTTAGTGTGCTAATCAGGAATCATTTCCACACTTAAAAACCTGTTCGTGGGGCTTTTTTCCAGCAACGTTCGACCAAACATGGTGCGGCCGGCTCCAGGCGCTCCCATGCCGGGCAAGCTTTTACCGACACTGCCCCGTCGCGAAAACGCGCCCTCTCACCACCTACACCTCTACACCTCCACCACACATCACCACTCCACACACCTCCACCAGACCGCCATCGATCATCGCCACTTGTGAGTCATTCGTCAGTCACTAAATCAACAATCAACCATTCACTGTCACCCAAGTGATCTACCACGTGATCCGTGAAGATCCACAAGTGATCCACAGATCCCCAAGATCCCCAAGATCCCCAAGATCCCCAAGATCCCCAAGATCCCCAAGATCCACCCCTAGCATCTACTCAACCATTTACTATTCAACCCCCCTTTTCATCTCAGAAACACTCGCCAATGTCTAGAGACCCCTTCTCCGACCGCAACAATCTCATTGATTTGGACTTTGACGGCAATGACCGAAGCTCTCGGTTCCTGGGACCCACGTACCCTACAGCCCATGAGGCGGCTTCGTCCCCGGACAATCGTCATAGCACTCACTACGACCAGAACCCCTTCGACGACTTCCTAGAAGTATCCGATGACGAGAACAACAACTTGTACAACCGCGATAACTACTCGGCGTACCATAGCTCCGGCCCCTCCGCCAGGCGAGCTCTGAGCACCGAAAATGCTCCTGATGCCAAGCAAAAAGGCTTCTTCTCCAATTTGCGCTCCAGCATCAAGCCTGCTGCCGACGGTAACTACTCTGGGATGGATGACTACACCGACCGCATCAACGAGAGGCCCGAGCTGTCTGATTTCGACATGCGCCGTATCTACGCTAAAGTGAAGGGTGTGTTTGTCAGGAGTCCTACTGCGCCTGCGGATTTTGCCAAAGGGCCCCGCCAAATCCACGTCTTGAGCCGTGACCTCAATCTGAGATACGGCTTCTTTGGCAACCACGTGTCCACAACCAAATACAACTTTGCCACTTTTTTGCCGAAATTTCTCTTTGAGCAGTTCAGCAAATACGCTAACTTATTCTTTCTCTTTACATCCATCATCCAGCAAGTCCCGGGCGTCTCCCCTACAAACAGATATACTACTATCGGCACCTTGCTTATAGTGTTGCTCGTTTCGGCCATCAAGGAAATCCTGGAGGACATCAAGCGTGCCAACGCTGATAAGGAGCTCAACAACACCAAGGTGCTCGTGTTGGATCCATCTTCCTCGGACTTTGTGCTTAAGAAGTGGATTTCTGTCCAGGTCGGCGACATTGTGCGTGTGTGCAACGAGGAATCTTTCCCTGCTGATCTTTTGCTTCTAAGCTCCTCGGAACCTGAAGGCCTATGTTACATCGAAACGGCCAACTTAGACGGAGAGACAAACCTTAAAATCAAGCAGGCAAAAGAAGAGACTGCTAGGCTAGTCAGTCCCGCCTCTTTGGTCAACCAGTTGTCTCAGTGTGAAATTATGTCGGAACAACCCAATTCGTCTTTATACACATATGAAGGAACCTTGAACAATTTGAGTCCTGGGGGAAAATTGCCTCTTTCGCCTCTGCAGCTTTTGCTCCGAGGCGCCACTTTGAGGAACACCCAATGGATTCAAGGTATCGTTGTTTTTACCGGCCACGAAACGAAGTTGATGCGCAATGCCACGGCCACTCCAATCAAAAGAACAGATGTGGAGAGAATCATCAATTTGCAGATCATAGCCTTGTTCTGCATTTTGAACGTGCTCGCCTTGATCTCCACTGTTGGAAATGTGGCCAAAACGAGCGTCGACAGAAAGGACCTCTCATACTTGTACATCGGGGGTACAAACATGGCCAGGTTGTTTTTCAAAGACATTTTGACGTATTGGATTTTATTCTCCAACTTGGTGCCCATTTCTTTGTTTGTTACTGTGGAAATCATCAAGTACTATCAGGCCTACATGATCGGAAGTGACTTGGACATGTATCACGCCGAGTCTGACACTCCCACTGGTGTTCGTACATCGTCGCTTGTGGAGGAGTTGGGGCAGATTGAGTACATTTTCTCGGATAAAACTGGAACACTTACGCGGAATGTCATGGAGTTCAAATGCTGCACTATCGGCGGAAAGTGCTACATAGAAGAGATTCCCGAGGACGGTGAAGCCCAAATGATCGATGGGGTAGAAATGGGCTACAACAGTTTTGCTGATCTCCAGAACCATCTATGCGATAGCGGCTCTCTGCAGTCGGCCATCATCAACGAATTCTTTGTTTCGTTGAGCACCTGTCACACGGTCATTCCCGAGTTGAACGAGTCCACGAACACAATCAGATACCAAGCGGCATCTCCAGATGAAGGCGCTTTGGTGCAGGGAGCAGCAGATTTGGGGTACAGGTTCATCGTAAGAAAACCCAAAGGCGTCACCATTCACACTGACATTGACAATCAAGACTCCAGCTATGAACTTTTGAACATCTGTGAGTTTAACTCAACCCGGAAAAGAATGTCAGCGATTTTCCGATGCCCCGACGGAGTAATCCGGTTGTTCTGCAAAGGTGCCGATAATGTGATATTGGAACGATTGTCGCAGCAGGAGCAACAGCCGTTTGTTGAAAGCACCATCAAACATTTGGAGGAGTTTGCGTCGGAAGGATTGCGGACCTTGTGTATTGCGTCACGAATCATTGGCGACGATGAATACGCAGTGTGGTCCAAGAAGTACCATGAAGCTTCGACATCGCTTGAGAACAGAAGCGAGCTGATGGATGCAGTTGCAGAGGAAATCGAGGTCGACTTGTTTCTCTTGGGTGCAACTGCCATCGAGGACAAACTACAGGACGGAGTCCCCGAAACCATCCACACCCTTCAAAATGCAGGAATCAAGGTATGGGTCCTTACTGGCGATAGACAAGAGACTGCTATAAACATTGGCATGTCGTGCAAGCTTTTGGCAGAGGACATGAATCTCTTGATCATTAATGAGGAGACAAAAGCCGACACCAAACAGAACTTGGAGGAGAAGTTGGAGGCTATCTTCGAACACCAGAGCCAGGCCAACGAATCAGTCTTGGACTCGTCGTTGGCGCTCATCATTGATGGCCATTCGCTTGGCTTTGCGCTCGAGCCCGACCTCGAAGACACTTTCATCGACCTAGCAACCCGCGTGCGTGCCGTGATATGTTGCCGAGTTTCGCCGTTGCAAAAAGCTTTGGTTGTGAAGATGGTCAAACGGAAGAAGAAGGGCTCGCTACTTTTGGCCATTGGAGACGGAGCAAACGATGTGCTGATGATCCAAGCCGCACATGTCGGGGTAGGAATCAGTGGAATGGAGGGAATGCAGGCCGCACGCAGTGCAGATGTTTCCATTGGCCAGTTCAAGTACTTGAAGAAGCTTTTGCTCGTGCACGGCGCGTGGTCGTACCAGCGCATCTCCAACGCGATTCTCTACTCCTTCTACAAGAACATCTGCTTGTACATGACGCAATTTTGGTTTGTGTTCGCCAACGGATTCTCGGGCCAGTCGTTGATTGAGTCGTGGACGTTGACGTTCTACAATGTCCTCTTCACGGTGTTTCCCCCCTTTGTCATGGGAGTATTTGATCAATTTGTGAGTGCCCGGCTCTTGGACCGGTATCCGCAATTATACCAGCTTGGGATCAAAAAGAAGTTCTTCAACGTGTCTATATTTTGGGGCTGGATCATCAACGGGTTCTTCCACTCGGGGTTGATTTTCGTGTGCATGATGACGCTTCTCCGGTACTCCAACTACCTCCCTAACGGAGCCGTGGCTGACAATTGGTCATGGGGAGTGCTCGTGTACACCACATGCACGCTCACGGCACTTGGGAAGGCGGCGCTAGTGGTGACGCTTTGGACCAAGTTCACGGTGCTTGCCATTCCCGGCTCCTTTTTGCTCTGGTTGGTGTGGCTTCCAGCGTACTCCACGATCGCGCCGCTCATCAACGTCTCCAAGGAGTACCAGGGCGTGTTGGCGCACACGTACCCAAGCTTGACGTTTTGGGCCGCGGTGTTTGGGGTGGCCATCCTCTGCCTCCTTCGGGACTTTGCCTGGAAATTCTTCAAGCGCATCCAGAACCCCGAAAGCTACCACTATGTGCAAGAAATCCAGAAGTTCAACATCCAGGACTACAGGCCCCGCATGGAGCAGTTTGAGAAGGCCATCCGGAAGGTCAGGCAGGTGCAGCGAATCAAGAAGCAAAGAGGCTTTGCATTTTCTCAAGTGGACGACCAGAACCTCGAGAAGATTGTGAGATTGTACGACACCACAAAGAAGAGAGGGGCATTTGGCGAGCTCAGCGAGAGCCACTGAGTGGGCCGCGTGTGGTGCGCGGCGGCAGCAGCAGCAGCAGCAGCAGCAGCGTGGAGCCGGGCGCGAGAGTGGTAGTGTGTAGTTTCCTGATTTATATGGGTCGCGCACGACGATGCTCATTACTCGGGGCACATTTCCCTGGAGCCACCCCCATGGCCGAAGAAAAACCCAGACCCGAGGCTAATGAAGCCGGCAACCAAGAGGCCAAGCTCTCCAACAAGCAGCTCAAGGAGCTCAAGAAGAAGGAAAAAGCCGCCAAGCGCTCGGCCCACAAGGAGGCGCTAGGCATCAGCGCCGAGCAGCAGGAGCAGTTGGCCCAGCAGAAAATCGACAAGAAAAAGCAAACCACCAACACCACGTTGAAAAAGCAGTTGAGCCAGGCCGTGTACAAGCAGGAGGTGACCAAAATCCCCGCGCTTTTCAGCCACTTGGAGACCCGTGAGCAGAGAAATGCCCAATCGCCCACGGTGTCTCATATTGTGCACCCAGCCATCCTCACGTTGTCGCTCAATTTCGCCAGCCACAAGATCGTCGGGTCCACGGCCCGATTGCGTGAGATGCTCAAGGTGTTCAAAGCGGTGATTCTCGACTACGAGACTCCCGAGAACACCACCTTGACGCGACACTTGACGGGCCACTTGTCGCACCAGATCGAGTACTTGAAGAGCGCCCGGCCTCTCTCGTTGTCGATGGGAAACGGCATTCGCTGGTTAAAGCAGGAGATCTCGCACATCTCCATTGACACGCCGGAACAGGCGGCCAAGGCGTTGTTGTGCCAGAAAATCGATGAGTTTATCCGCGACCGCATCGAGTTGCTGGACCAGTTGATCATAGAGAACTCGTCGCACCACATTACCAACCGATGCACGGTGCTCACGTTTGGCCACTCGGAGGTGTTGGTCAAGTTGTTCCGGCACTGCGTTTTGGAGCAGGGCAAGTCGTTCAACTTGGTGATTGTGGACTCGCACCCGCTCTTTGAGGGCAAGAAGTTGCTTTCGGCGCTCTCGGAAACACGCATGCGGGCGGACTCCAAGGTAGCGTCGCGGCAGCGGGCTCCCCCCATCACGCAGGACAAGCTCAAGGTCACATATGTGTTGATGAACCTGTTGTCGCTGACGATTTTGGAGGATGTGGACTTGGCCTTTTTGGGGGCACACGCCATGCTTTCCAACGGCTACTTGTACAGCCGCGTGGGAACGGCCATGGTTGCAATGATGTGCAACCGCAGAAACATCTCGGTGCTCACGTGCTGCGAGTCGATCAAGTTCTCCGACCGTGTTCAGTTGGACTCGGTCACCACCAACGAGTTGGCTGACCCCAATGACTTGCTTATGAACATTGATCTGAAGCAGGCACCGCCAAGGCGGTCGTTGGCTCTCGAGCAGTTCATAAAGCTGCAGGAGGCCGAGGGGCCAAAACAGGCCTCGGAAAAGAAGGACAAGCTGGATCTGGCTTCCTCGAGCAGCTCGTTACAGGACTGGGAAAAACTGCCGCTGCTCAACATCTTGAATGTCATGTACGACCTCACTCCCCCGCATTACATCAACAAGGTGGTGACCGAATTGGGAGCCTTGCCTCCGTCATCTGTGCCTGTCATCTTGAGAGAGTACAAAAACACCTAGCACTTCAGCTATGGGCCATTTCCAATGAAGCATTCCTGGTCTGTTGGGATTTTTCAAGGGTTTTGTGACCCTGGTAAGACCACCGCCATGATCCCTGCTAGGTATCGGACCAATAACCAAAGGCGGAATACTTTTGAGATAGGTGTTCTATGGCTAACGAAACGAATGACAGAGTCATGGATTTCGGGGTCGCGTCATTTGAGGATGAAGTGTGTGAACTGGTCAACCATGTCTTCCATGAGGCTAGTTTCGCTGCGAAGCAACTAGTGGTTGTTATTGAGGGACAGCCCTCTTCAATGTGATGAGTTCAGCCTGGGTGGAGGCGCCTTTGGCCAAGCACACCAAAACCCCAAAACCCCCAGGATCCCCTGCAGCAATTCGGCCACCAGGTGGTGACTCAAAGCAGAAGCAAAGTCTTGAACAAGGGAACGGCTGGTCTCGTGCCAAGTGCCCTATATGGTCGCAGGCAGCTATGGCATATATATGGTCAAATAGCGTCGATGGAATGGGGTGTACTTTACATTTGAGGTTGTTGCCCGACCACATGGAGCTTTCTGTACTGACTGGGATGGAACATGGAGTTAAATGGACGTCATAATTCCCGTCGCACGGCTCGCTAAATGAATATTGAGCTAGTGTTTATGTCAGATCCTTCAGTAACGTCTAGTGCTATGTATTCGATGGTCCTGTGTATTCATGGGTAGCGCACTACCTATGGTGGATCTGACGTCGAAGCAAAAAGTAATGAATTACTTATACTGATATAAAAACATTGGCGTATTCAAAAGCAACCAAGTCACGAAGGAGAAACGATATCTCGCTTTCTAGTTTTCTTGACAAAGCATAGTGGTCTTGGAAAGCCTGGCAAGCACCACTTAGGCTGCAGCAGCTTCTTAAATCGATCAGTTCAATTAGGATTTTCATAATTAAGAGAAGGAAATTGGTATAGTTCATAGAAGTGAAATTAGGAAGATAAAGATAACTTTGAGTACGGCCGAGCCCGTTGATACTACTCATAGGATTTCCATCTACAAAAGGAGACTGATGTATCAGTTGATGAATGATTTTTCGAACAAGGGCGAGCTTAGATGTAACGAGTCAATTAAAAGAAGCGGCATATAAAGAATCAGATGAAAAGAAGCGGCATATAAAGAATCAATTAAAAAGAAGCGGCATATAAGTGCAGATTGAGAGGGACTACAGCGAAACCACGGTGCCACCAAAGGTCAGAGTTATTATGCGACCTGGGATGTTAATCCTGTATTCGCAATAGGGTCTCAGTTTCTAACTCCTTGTTAATGTTTAAGGTCGTTCCAGGAAAGATAATCGATGGATGCTCTAATGGCCACTCATGACAGTAGAGCTCAGCCAATCAGATGTAATGAGATGTAAGGTGCGTTGTTGTATCTGTATCGTATATTCTTTCTGATTCTTATAGTGTCTATGCAATGGAGTTCTTTGTGGTTGGCATGAAAGGTGCCATTTTCGTAAACGATCGATCCACCCAATCTCCTCTAGGGTCCACGTTTCGTGTTGCTAAATTCTTAAACTGGCAATGACCGTAAGGTCCTGGAGTGTGTTGTGTGGAGGTATTTCGTTGACACTCTCCACAAGATTCAATAATAAATGAACCCTTTTTGTCTCCACATGAAAGCGAAATTCTACAAGTGAGCTACTCACATACTCACTAATGTAGTCTATTCCCAATAAAGGACTGGCGTTCCGTGAGTGCACAGGCTCTTTTTTCACCTTTATAGTTTTCTTTTCTTCATTCTCTTTAAACATACTTTTTCTAAACTTGGCTAATTTTCTTTTAGCTGATGGTAGAATAACAAATAGTGATCCACCAGGTAGTGAGCCCCATGGATAACCAGCGACGGCCGAAGCCGTCGGAACCGCATGGGAGGGGCCCATTCCGGCTGTCCCTTCGAGGCAACGTCGTGGCATCCGCAGCGTAGCCATGGCCAGTTTTCCTGTACATGTATAGAAGATGCCCTTGTTTAGGGTTCATCAACGAATACATCTTCTCTATGTACTTGAAGTCCCCAAAGAACCAAGACACCAAGACACTTGGTTACAATATATAATCCCTTCAAAAATACATAATCCCTTTAAAAACAATTATTCCTTCGAAAATGTATAATCCCTTCAAGAATATATATTCTCTTCAAATGCTCTTTTTGAAGAAACCGCAACTTACCTCAAAAGCTTAGTGTTGCTTTCATTCCAGTTGCTCTTCGATACTCATCTCTTGATATAGAAAACTCATCTATTGTACTTTGTGTTGGTGCATATAACGGTATTTATTTAGTATCTGTGTTATCCTCCTTAGTTCTGAATTTTCTGTGGGATTGATTATTTCAGAAAGATGTGGATTGATAGGTTACAGAATTAGAGTCGACTCTCAATGAGATCCCCATATCATCATACAAACCACTTATTATAACAACACTTATTATAACAACACTTATCATAACAAACTATTTATTGGTATATCCTTTGTAGTTGTTTTAACGTCAAGTGGCTACGAGAAGATGTATTGTTGATCCCTAAGACAAGGGGGACCACCACTACTTATATAGAGAACTGTCCAGCCTGGTCGCGCTAGCTTCGGGATGTTTTAAGGAACAAGCCAGTCACCTTTAGCTGGCTGGCAAACTTTATACGGGAGAATGACCAGTCAGCCGGGTGGCTGGTGCCGTTGAAGTCCCGATGGGAACGGTATGAGCCGAAAAGGGGGACGAGACTGCATCGGAGAAGCCACGACGTTCTAAAGAACGTGGGCGGTCGGAGTTGGGCACGCCTCTATCGACGTGGGTATCGAAGTCTTCCCCTTGCAGCCTCACGTCGCAGGTCAATAGTGTATCCATGGTAGTGCGCTACCCATGTTGGATCTAATGACAAACCACTTATTATAACAACACTTATTATAACAACACTTATTATATCAAGCCACCTCTGAGGGTTAAGATGCACTTCTACAAAACTACTACTGCCAGAGTCGGGATTTTTATATCCCGTTTTATCTAATTTATTGCTATACAATCATTTTTTAATAAATATATTTATAATCTTCAGTATCCCTTTTGCGGGAGAATTTCTATTATTTCTTAATAGTTGTGATAAATCAGATATAGCATGTTAAAACTACGACCTGCTATAAGCTCATAAGAAATTTCCGCACAAGGATCAAATAAGGTATTAAATAATTAAAGTCTTTGAAAAATCTATCGTTATATTATTTTCTCATTCATCAAACTAGTAATAAAACATAAAAAAGATTGATACAGACTGTCTGGCAACCTTATAAAATATTCAATATTGATATATCTAAAATGAGAATGAATACAATTACATAATGAAGAAGAAATTGATGATAATAGAAATAATAAAGACTAAGCCGGCGGGAATTGGATAGGCCCCTTTGCTTGGGAAAAGACCATACAGTCCACCCATTGTATAATCGCAAAGATGATGTTGGCCGTAGGTTCTAGAGCGTATGATATAACAATGTTTCAATTCTACTGTCATGCTTCTTCGAGGCTATATTCATGCCAGCAGGCTTCAATGGATATTTTCAAAGGTTGTGTGCCGGTTAGTTATTGTGTACAGGGTGGCCTGGGATTCTGTCTACTTTTTAGGCTTGGTTGGTGCCTTGACATCGCGCGAATTTGCATCTTTTTGCAGCTCCTCGGCCTAAAGACGGAATGTACAGAATTCAAGCCAGAGGAAAATTCGGAAAGCCCGGGAAATCTCCCGATTCCATTCCATTGCAGCTCGCTTCCCTTTTCCAAATCTTTTCTCTGTTGGAAATGTGATTTTGCGGTCATGCAAATGGTCTCTTGTCTATTGTAAGTGGATCAGTAGTTATTACCGATCTTTACTACCAATATTCGACCCTAGTCGTTCTTGAAGGAGGAGCTTGAAGATCTATTAATAATTCTCCATAGCCTTTCCGTTGCAAGGCGTATTCTCCACTTATGTATCAGTGATACTGCCAAGGCCGGTCATTTCAGTATTGATTTATTAGTTTCGATGCAATTCTTTTTGATGAGTTTGAAAGGAGTTGTATTTCTAATAATCCTTCTTTATCAGAGTTTGTCATGGGAGTTGTTTGATTTCATCCACTACTCTATATCAGGATCAAATATTTTACTATGCAATTTAAAAGCCGTATTTGGAATATATTGTGGAGTAATGAGAAGAATAGATTTGTTCTTTTCTATTTCTATTTTCTATTTCCATAAATACTCAGTTATCAATACATTATGAGGTCTGGTTTTTTGGCCGCCTCCACCAAGCCACAGAGTCATGCTGAATCCCCGGAATCTCAAAGCTGGGTGTTGTGTTTGAATGGGTGAGTCAGGGAGACAGGAAGTCAAGGAGACAGGGAGTCAGGGAGACAGGAAGTCAAGGAGATAGGGAGTCAAGGAGTCAGGGAGTCAGGGAGTCAGGGAGTCTGGGGCCAGTCTGCAGGTGCACGACGTATCGGTGCAAAATTCATGTTCCCATTGACCCCACCAGAGTGCAGAAGCGGACACCACTAGACCACAAACACTTTAGTCCACGCATATTTCCCTGGTAACGCCACTTGTAGGGCCGCTTGCAAAAGACTGGCATTGGCAAATACTGTACTGCACACGGTGAACCCGCCCCATGGTGCTAGATACGCGGGCGATCAGGCCGCCTTGGACATGGCCAGGCCGAGCGCGCCTTCTGACCTCGCCACTGCTTCATCTGCCCCACTAAGCACCGCCTTGATTGAGTAAGCGTTGAAACCGTTGGTCCATTGCAGTTGCTGCATCTTTCGATCCCATCTGTCTGTCTGATTTTTCGATCCCATCTGTCTGTCTGATTTTCCTGATCCATTTATCTTCCCCGATCTTCCTGACCCATCTTAATCTGTGATCAGTGATTTGTCATTGTGAATTGTGATCTGTCATCTTGATCTGTCATCTTGATCAGTGATCAGTCCCGATCCATCCCTGCCTTTCATACCTGCGAAAGCGCTTCATTGTTCCTATCATCTGTGCATCTCTCGCCAGTTCCATCCTATTCGCTACTCGCTAGCCTCCATCTCGGGCTTAACCCTTACCTTGGTAGTGCTATCCATAAGCCCCCCTTTGTTGGTGCATTGACTCGGCTCCTTCTGTGCTCCATCCGTTGATCAGCTCCATCCACCCGGTGCTGCTGCCGATTTCTCGGTCCCCTTCTGTATAATACCCCATGGTATCGTTTCTCTTCGTCCGTTTTACTACACCAATATGGCGGAATTAGCGCTCGTGCAGAAAGTCGACCTTCGCTTTGCCTTGGCTGAAACAGACTCGCAGCTCCAACTGGCTCTCCAGCTGTACTTGGCGCCGGTCCTCCTCAAGCTCGCCAGTCCCAATGCGGACGTGCGCCAAGCCGTGTTCGCCTTGATCAAGAACACCTTCCCTCGCATCCTGGCGGCACGCGACCTTCAGTTGCCCGTGGACGCTCTTTTGGAGCAAGCCCTCCGCCCGGCCGTGGGTGCTGCGGCGGACCCGGGGCCCGTGGCCCTATACTCGTTGTTGTTTTTGTCCAGGGGCGTGGACCGCATGCCCCCAGAGGCCCAACGTGCTTTGGTGCCAAAGGTGATCGCGGGCATCGCTTCGTCCCCAAATTCCGTGGCGGCTCGCATGTTCAGCATCTTGGTCAAGTTGTTGCGCGTGTGGGTGGTGCCCGAGAAGGGCTCCACGGACGCAGAAAACATGCATGCGCTTCTCTTCTCGGGTGCCGAGCGCTCCGAGCGATACTTGTGCCTCCTCATTGCGAGGTTCTTCCTACTCTTGCCCAACCCGGGCCCAAATGTGGTGCAGATGCCGGGCTTAAGCTTTGACCAGGCCAATTTCTTTACCAGAGACGCTGGCGTATCCTACAAGACGGCGGGGGAGTTGAACGACGCCAAGATCAGACTCCTCGACTTCTTGCGCGTGGGGTTTTCCGACTCGGCTTTGGTCTTGCCGCTTCTTGTTGCCTCCCTGGACCCTCTTTCTGCAATCAATGAACCGGCTTACACCAGGTTCCGCAAGCTTGATTACGTCCTCACTCCTCCGATGATAGACCTGCTAGTTCTGCTCTTCACCGGTGTGCCGAACGAGTCGCCGCCTGTCAAGGAAGTGTTGCAAGACAAGATCTTGGCTCTTCTCTATAAGGCCGACATGGCCCGCCACCCACAGTTGAGTGTGGTGTGCGACATTGGGCTCCTGTCCAGCTACGCCAGGTTGCGCCAGACTGCCACTTCGTTTGTGAAAAAAGTAACGCTGGATGCCAACAAGCTCACCGACCCCCAGTTCAACTCGTCCATCGCCCTTAAACTCAAGGAGTCCATCATGGCCGAAGGCTGGCCCGTTTCAAACTTGTCACAGTCCCACACTTCCAGAGCCATTCTTGCGCTGAGAGAACTTCTGTACGAGGCCCTTTGCGATGTCATGAGGAACTCGCCCCTGCTTTGGACCCACGATATGGGTTACCTACAGTTCTTCTTCGACTCTTTGGAGCGCGAGCCCGCTGATTTGCGCCTGTGCTTACAAAACTGTCTCTCCAGCCTTGCCATCCACCTTCAGCTGTTGTCGGCAGAATCCAAAACTCGCCTTAAAAAAATCGCCCAAGGCTATTTATCCAGTGCAAATCCTGACCCTTGCTTCTCCGCCTGCAGGTACATATCTGTCAAGTACGTGAACGCATGCTTTCCGTTCCTGGATCCCGAGGCCAGGTTTCTATGCCTTCTCGGCTCATGCCACGTGAATGGCCCGGAAACCGTTGACGAGGCACGCCGTGGCCTAGACCCGTACCTCTTCAACCTTACGTCCGATCTGCTTCTTTTCGGGCTGAAGTCCGATCTAGTCTTCCCGTCTTTCCTGGAGATGGTAGTGACGTTGCACGACGCTTCGCTTGAAGACTCGCCCTTGAGGGACTGTCTTGGGGAAGCCATCAAGTTCGCCTTGAAGTTGTTAGTGATGCTGGCGGTCGAGGGAAAGTCAACGGTTGTGGTGGTGGACGAGGACTGGGGGCCACGAATCGAAAAAGCATTGGAAACTGATAAATCCGTGCGAGAGCTCTTGGCTGCTGAAATTAGAGTCCGGTCTACCTGCGATGTCCCAATGGAAGATGACGAAAGCGTCACGAAAGATCCGATTTTCGTGCTCATCCAGATGTGCTTCCAAGCCCTCGAAAGGGAGAAAGCACTACTCGGCCCTATTCTCAGGCTCTTGGTATCGCTATCACCTCCGAAGATGGTAGCCATGTTGGGCATATTTGTGGGCCCCTTGCTCAAGCTTGTCGGGGGAAATAGCCTCTCGGACGCCACCACGAAAGATCTCTGTGAGGTTTTGGCAGTGATAGCCACCCATCCTGTCCATGAAGAAAATGTCATCAAGGGCGTCCTTTCTTCACTAGGCGACATGTCGATTGGTGCGGGCATTCTTGGTACCGCCTATATGATTTCCCGATTGGCTTTGAGGCAGCGATTAGACGTTCTTGGCTTTGATATCATCCATTCATATCTCAACCAACTAACGCAGTATTTCGAAAATGCTCGCTTCTACGATCTCTGTGCGGATGCTGTGGCGCAACTATCCATTTTTGGTGTTCTTGGGCCCAAACTACTGGACCAAGAGTCCGTCGGGAAGGCTCAGCTGTTTCGAAGCCTCTTGCTGCCGCGAGCAAAAGCATGCCATGAAAAGCTGGTTCTCGCGTTGGCCAGCTTGGAATTGGCCCATGCAGAGCTCTACCAGGACTCGTCACTGGAGCCTCTGGCCATCGAGGAGCTTGTCTTTTCGACGCACGTCTCGAAACAATATGACTTTTTGTTCGCGTCCGGCGACGCGTTGCTGATCCTTGCTGGAGGGTGGAATTGCGAGTTCCTACAACAGAACGTGGACATTCAGGGCGAATCAATAGCGTACGTTCCGCAAACTACAGGCCGGATGGGGCCCATTCTCCTGCACATTCTCAAGAGTACTTTGGTGACGAAGCCGTCGTTGCGCAGGGCAAGCTGCATCTGGCTCTTGGCTATGGTTCAACATTTAAGCCATGCGCCAGAGATACGGGATCGTGCAGCGGATATCCACTTTGCGTTCATGCGATTCTTGACCGACAAAGACGAGATTATACAGGAGTCGGCAGCCCGCGGCCTTAGCATCGTATATGAGCTTGGAGACGCCGACCTAAAAGAAACATTGGTGAAAGGCTTGATCCGATCCTTCACCGATTCCAATACGGCTAGCCAGCTATCTGCAGGAACCGTGGACCACGAGACTCAGCTCTTCGAAAAAGACGTGTTGAGGACTCATGACAGCTCCGTCTCCACGTACAAAGATGTTTTGAACTTGGCGCAGGATGTTGGCGACCCTAGCTTGGTGTACAAGTTCATGTCATTGGCCAAATCCAATGCATTATGGTCCTCGAGAAAGGGAATGGCGTACGGGTTGGGGTCTGTTCTCCTGAAGTCCAGCTTGGACAATATGTTGGCCAAGGACGAGAAGTTGAGCCGCCGGTTGATTCCCAAGTTGTACCGCTACCGGTTTGACCCGAACGCGTCAGTTTCTCGCAGCATGAATGACATTTGGAAGAGCCTCATTCGGGACGACGCCAAGACGGTCGGTGCCAACTTTGAGATCATTCTCCAGGAACTCGTCTCCGGAATGGGAAGCCGAGAGTGGAGGACACGGCAAGCCAGTGCGGTTGCGCTCGGTAACTTGCTTCAGACGCAGCCCGAAGAAAAGTACGGCCACCGGCTCGAGGAAATCTGGACGGTGTGTTTTCGCTCCATGGATGATGTCAAGGAAAGCGTTCGGAAAGAGGGCTTGCAGTTGGCGCAGAGCTTGGCCAAACTGTTGGTGCGCACCGCGGATCTCAGCACGTCCAAGGCAACGGAGGGCCAAGCCACTAGGGTGGTGGACAACTTGGTGCCGTTCTTGATGGGCTCCAAGGGACTCTTGAGTGATGCCGAGGAGGTGAGGACGTTCGCGCTCGACACCGTTTTGAAGCTCTGCAAGCTCGGAGGAAAACCCATCCGGGCGCACGTGCCGCGGTTGCTTGGCCAGTTGATCGAACTCATGTCTAGCCTTGAGCCCGAGGTGGTCAACTACTTGGTGCTCAACGCGGAAAAGTACAACCTCAGTGCCAACGACGTGGACACCCAGCGGCTCCAGAGCTTGGGCCACTCTCCGCTCATGGACGGCATCGAGAAGCTCTTGGGGCTTGTGGACGAGTCGATGGTTTCCGAGGTGGTTCAGGAATTAAAGCGCGCCATCAAGAAGTCCGTGGGATTGCCATCCAAGGCGTGCGCCAGCCGAGTTGTGGTGCAGCTCATCAGCGGGAGCGGCTTCATAATGGCGCCCTACGCAAGCGGGTTGTTGGACGCGTGCACCACGCAGTTCAAAGACAAGAGCCCGGCCGTGTCGCAGTCGTTTGCCGTCGCAGCAGGCTATTGCTGCAAATTGGCGGACATTGAGGCCGTCGTGCGCTACAGCAAAAGGCTCCACGAGATGTATCTTGGCGCAGAGGACGCTCACTCCAGATGGCTTGCTGCGGTGGGCTACGAGGCCGTGGGCAAGCACTGTGGCTCGGACAAGTTCGAGTCTGTGTCGGCTGCTTTCTTGCCTGTGATCTTCATCGGCAAGCATGACGAGGACCCCAGCGTGGCGCTGGTGTTCGAAAAGGCCTGGATCGAAAATGCGCCTGGCATCAGTGCCGCCAAGGTGTATTTCAGCGACATCTTCGAAATCTGCAAGGGAATGGTTAAATCCCACGACCATAAGTTGCGGCAATTGGTGGCACGCACCATGGTGGACTTGTGCGACTCGCTCAAGTCGTTTTCTGACGCCGAGTTGGCCACCCTTTTCACCGTGCTCTTGGACGCCTGCACAGGCAAGTCGTGGAGCGGGAAAGAAATGGTGTTGAAGGCTTTGGTGACGTTGGCCACGCGCAATGCGCAGTACGTGAGAGACCATCCTGGCACCTTGGGCATGATTGAGAAGACCGTCATGACCGAACAAAACCGCCGCAACGTGGCGTACCAGGCCAAGGCCGTTCTCGTGTCTGCGTGCTTCTTGAAGGTGTTTCCTAATAAGGAAATCCTGGACTCGTACATGCAGATCATGGACTCCGTTCTCTCGGATGACTACTTCAGAGAGGCCGAGTTAGTGGAGGCGGACGAACCCGACTACGGAAAGATGACGGATGTCGAGGCAGTGGCGCTCGAGGAAGTGCACCTCCAGTACTTGCAGAGCGTTCTGCAAGCCATTTGTTTCGAGCCCTTGAACTTGGAGCTCGTCAAGTTTCTTTTTGCAGCCATGCAAAAGTTCCGGCCAACGGACTCCACCCACCGGCCCTTGACCTGGCGCACGTGTCGTGCATACAACGACATGTTCTGCACGGTGTTGCAGGGCTATACCGCAGAGATGCCGGTGCGCGTCTTGAGTGAGAACTTCCCGATCTTGATGGGGTTTGACGACGCCTACAAAATCGAGAAAGACGCCGTGGCGTTTGTTCGGAACGCGCAGTTGCTTGCGAAGGTACTCCAGCCGTCCGACCCCGTGCTTGAACGCTTGCACGTCTACCTCCGGAAATTGGCGTTGGCCAGCCCTTCCAGTGTGGTTCGGAACGAGATAACCATCGCGCTCGCCTAAATCTACTTCCATAATTAGCGTCCCGCGGTTTATTACTAGCTAAATAAAAAAGTAAGCAAGCTGCAGCCTCTGATCAACTTGACGACACTGGCCCTGGCTTCTCCACATTAAAAGCCGCCTCTCAATCTGAGAACCAAGTGGAGGGTGGATTCTTTTTGGATGTTGTAGTCAGACAATGTTCTACCATCTTCCAATTGTTTACCAGCGAAAATCAATCTCTGTTGGTCAGGTGGAATTCCCTCCTTGTCTTGGATCTTGGACTTGACATTGTCGATAGTGTCGGAGGACTCAACTTCAAGAGTGATGGTCTTTCCCGTCAAGGTCTTGACAAAGATTTGCATACCTCCTCTCAATCTGAGGACCAAGTGAAGGGTGGATTCTTTTTGGATGTTGTAGTCAGACAACGTTCTACCATCTTCCAATTGTTTACCAGCGAAAATCAATCTCTGTTGGTCAGGTGGGATTCCCTCCTTGTCTTGAATCTTGGACTTGACATTGTCAATGGTGTCAGAGGACTCAACCTCAAGAGTGATGGTCTTTCCCGTCAAGGTCTTGACGAAGATTTGCATACCACCTCTCAATCTGAGAACCAAGTGAAGGGTGGACTCTTTTTGGATGTTGTAGTCAGACAATGTTCTACCATCTTCCAATTGTTTACCAGCGAAAA
>WFIU01000057.1:0-13596 GCA_009756545.1 Metschnikowia dekortorum
GGGGGGGGGGATACTCTTTTCAGGCACCCAAAGTCTCGACTGTTTTTTCGAAGTCGCAATATTGCCTGCTGGCTTCGAGTAAAGAGTGTTGTGCAAACTCCGAGTGGCCTGACAGGCGCGATTCCTGTACACAAGTGCAAAGACCCACCCTGTTAATCGAAAGTGCAGCGAAAGTGCACCGAGGACAGCGAAAGAGGATAGTGCATCTCACGGGTTGGGCTATCGCAGATGATCATGAAATTTGCAATGCCCCAGTGTGCTTGCATCGGCATGTGTAAACGCCTGAGGGATCGGCTTCCCCACTGCATACTCCACCAAAGGAACGAGCCCCGAGCTTAGTTGCGAGCCCCGAGCGCTTGGTTCTTAATGCCTAAAGCCGTTAACGCTGCCTGTACAGAATGCACCTACCCCACATCAGCCCATATTTAGCTTGGCCAGGTGCCATGTCAACTTATTTTGGTAACAAAGCTTAAACCTTCCATCCACTTCCATCCAGTCTCGGACCAAACCTCTAGTCACCACAAATTTGACTGCTTGACGCATTGCTTCACAAATCATTGCAACACCATAGCCACATCATAGCAACACATCGACTCACATATCATAAACTCTCCACATCATGAGCTCTTTCGAGGACAATAAACCAACCGAGTCGCATGAAAACATTGGCCAAGTTAAAGTCACCGGCGAAGGCGGAGAATTCGTGGTTCTTAATGGCACTCGCTACTATAAGCATGAGCTCATGACGGCTTTCGGCGGCACCATGCAATCAGAGAGATATGCCAAGCCGCAGCCGCCTCAGTTTGGAAATGCGGCCGTCGTGGGTCTCTCGGCTTTTGCAACTAGTGCTTTCGTCTTGGGCTTATTCTTGGCCGGGGCCCAAGGAATTGCCACGCCAAACGTGGCCGTGGGTCTTTGCTATTTCTATGGCGGAGTCGTGCAGGGCTTTGCAGGCATGTGGGAGTTGTTCATTGGAAATTGCTTTGCAGGCACGGTCTTGTGCAGTTTTGGCTTTGGTTTTTGGATGTCCTTTGGCGCCATCAACACCCCTGCCTTCGGCATAATTGCAGCTTACGGAGATGACACTGTGCAGTTGAATAACGCCATCGGCCTCTACCTCTGCGGATGGGGCATCTTCACCTTCTTGATGTTGTTGTGTACCTTCAAGTCCACAGTCCTCTTCATGGGACTCTTCTTCACCTTGGACATCGGCTTTTGGTTGCTTGCCGGCTACTACTTCACCGCAAACCCAAAGTTGTTGCAGTCGGGCGGAGTATTTGTTGTGCTTGCTGCTTTTTGCGGTTGGTACTGTTGCTTCGCCGGCGTGGCAACTAAACACAACTCTTACATCCGGGCACACCCTCTCCTTCTTCCAGTCTTTGGCAAGAATTAGCACTTTGGACAGAACGAACACTTGGGTTGTCGCCCCCACTATTCACCGTTAACCTCGAAAATCGTCTGGCATAGGACCAAAGCCGTGCTGGCGAACCACCAATAGTCTTTAAGTATGGTCAAGCGGTCTAGACACTGACTGCTCATGAAGCTGTGGTATCTTTTGAGTTCATTAGTCTGGTCAGATACATCTGCATGCATCTTTGCCTCGAATTGCGAGAGGGCTATTATGTGGAGCACAACATGCACCACCAACACATTGTGGACTATATGTGGAGTGGATTGGAGCAAAGAAATCGCTTCACGTGAAAGAAGCTTAATTTCTTGCACCTTGTTTTTAGGCGATTCTCCGGCGGAGCCCAATTCGGCGCTACTGAGTAGAAACGAGATGGAGTCTACCTCACACCGCAAGAATAGAAGCCCGGCGTAACAATGAGCAACTTTTAGGAAAACAAGAACTCGATTAGAATTACTGGGAAGCTCGGGAGCCTTCCAGAGGGTAATGTCATGGTGTAGAGTGGGATCCACGCTTCTATTTCCTGGGGGGCGATACAAGGCGGCCTGAATTCTCTCAATCAAGCTTGAAAGAGAGAGCCACGACGCGAAAGTGTGAAAATCCGTGCTTTGGTGGGGGCCCTTTTCGAAATGGTCCAAAGAAATCTCCTCCACGATCAAGTCGGCTCGATTGAAGTTCATTTCACGACCACTCGTAGCAGAGATCATTCGGTCGCAACAAAACGTGGTCCAGAACACTCGGGTGAGCAAATTTTTGGAGTAGAACTCCTCATCCGATAAGGCATCGGGGAACGGAACATAGTTTTTATTGGACAAACCTCCCATATTTGTTATGGCGAGTTCGCCACACAAGTTGCAGGCCTTGCAAATATACTCTTTGGATGATGTCAAGCCGTCAGTTCCCTCCTCGTGGGTCAGAAGTAGCACGTATGCTTGAATGAGTACCACCTTATTCAGCTCTATGGTCTCGAGAAGCTTACACCGCTCGAATATCTGGCTTAGCCGATAACGGATTTGCTTGGGGTCCAAGCCACTGTCAAACCTGATAGCTGTTAGGAAAAGCGCATTGAGGAGGAGTAGCGGAATCCTAGGCAAATGCGTCAATATGTCCCTCTCCACCACAGGGTACAAGCCATACAAGTTCTCGAGGTATAGCATAATGAGGTGTCGCTGTTCCTGAACCGATGGAACCTCGAATGCCCCCTTTTTCCGAAGATACTTCTCATACTCGGGGTCCACGTGCTTATTGGCCGTTTTCTGGTTTCTCCATGGACAATAAAGCCCATACGAGTCCCCGTCGAAGAAAAGAAACGAGTCCCGGCTGAGAAGCAGCGCCAAAGGCTGCGTGGAGCACACAAACTGCGGTTTCGTTTGGTCTTTGTTCTTGAACATCTGAGCGAAAATCGACTCCTCTTCGAAGTTGTCCTCGATAGCCGGCCTCTCGGCTTTGGGACTTTCACTGCTATTGGGCCATTCGCAGGGTACCAGCCTTTCCAAGCAATTAAAACAGGAGTCAGAAGTTCCCTCGACTTTACATCTGCGCCGTAGCTTGCGACACCGAACACAAGCTTTGATGCATCTCTGTGGTTAGTATCGGAAAACTTGTATTCGCCCGTACATCCCAAAATACGTACGCTTCTCTTTCTAGTGGGAAATGTTGTGATTGAGAAAGACATATCAATACCCCTCCACAAGTGCTGAGGAGCTAGCTAAGGTGGGCGGATAGCTATTTTGGTGTGCGGGTGGGTTGCCCAATTGGGACACGGGTGGGTGACCACCCTGGTGCGCGGACGGCACACCTTGCAGGCATTGACCCCACGTACCCCGACGTGATGCGTTTTTGAGTATAAAGGAACTCTTTTTACCATCACCTCAGTCATGTAATTCTCCACACCATTTGAAGACACGACCATGCCCACTATTTCAAAAGCAATATTCAAACCATGTGATTTGTTAAAGGCAAAAGTAAGGCCTGCTGGAGACATATCCTCTGCATTCAGCTCCTTCAGTGGAAGCACCCAAGAAATTGATGAAGCTTTGGTGCAGGTCAAGCGTGAACTTATCAAAGATCCCGAGGCCCTTAAGAGCTCGTGGCTCAGATTGAAAGCGGCTTTGGCTGAAGGTATTAAGGAGATCAAGCAAAAGGGGTCCGAGATTATTCCTCGGGTTGATTACGACAGTTTGTCTCAACTTGATGCAAAAACAAGAGACGAGATTAAGCATCGTGGCTGTGTGGTGATCAAAGGTGTCATTCCTCGGACTGAGGCCATCAAAATGAAAGACGATGTGCTCGAGTATGCGGCTGCAAATCCGCAGACAAAGGGATTTCCCAGGGATAGTAAGGTTGTGTACGAGTTGTATTGGTCAAAGCCCCAGATTCAAGCCCGATCGCACCCGAAACTAAGAGCAACACAACATTTCATGAATAAATTATGGCATGCAGATCCTTCGTGTGAGATCGAGTTGGGCCAGAATGTCATGTATGCAGACAGATTACGCATCAGGGACCCCGGAGATGCTTTGTTTTCACTCGGCCCTCATGCAGACGGGGGCTCAATCGAACGGTGGGAAGACTCTGAATACAGACAGTGCTACGCTCCGATTTTCGAGGGAAAGTGGGAAGACTTTGATCCTTACGATGCCACTCATCGTGTCGGAGTTGACATGACCAAATATGACTCCAACGGCAACTGCAATGTTTTCAGATCCTTCCAAGGCTGGTTAGCAATGTCTGAAATAGCCCCTAAAGAAGGAACCATCCTTTTTGCTCCTTTGATCAAAGAAGTCACTGCTTACTGGATGCTCAAACCTTTTTTTGATAAAAATGATAACTTCTGTTTGAATAAAGACTTTCCTGGGGCTTTCCCTGGTAAGGGCCAAGAGTTTAGCGACGAGACACATCCTGAGTTGAACCTCTCTGACTTGATGGTGTCGATTCCCAAAGTCGACCCCGGCGACATGGTTTACTGGCACTGCGACTGTATACACTCGGTGGACCCTACGCACCAGGGCAGCCACGACTCTTCCGTGTTGTACATCCCAGCCACGCCATTGTGCGACGTTAATGTCAAGTACGCATGGCTCCAGAGAGAATCATTTCTCAGAGGATTGGCACCTCCTGACTTTCCGGGCTTTCCTTATGAAGAAGCGGAGACAAATCACCAGGGCAGAGCGCTGGTACAGGACGTGGAGGAATCAGGTGGTGTTGCCGCGCTTGAGGATTTTGCCTTGAGTCCATTTCAACAAGTAGGCCGTCTGAAGGGTTCCATTTCTATGATAAGCAATGCCAATAAGCTTATGTTCGAAAGTGCTTGCTAGTGCTTCGAGAACTAGCTGGTTATTTGAGGGTGAAAAGATGACAGGAGAATCCGTCCCCCGTTTATATTTCAATGACTAACTTCAATGTAACTTTTTACTTGGGATATAGCCCGTCTAATCGGACCAGCGTATAGGATACCCGTGCAGAAATCATAGCCTAAGGGTCCACGCTCCAGTATTTTCAACTGCTAGTCTCTGTGCAAGACGAGAATAAGACTCAAGGGACTTGGAAACCTGTTTTATTCAGTCTGTCTCGCTAGTGATCAACCTTCTAGCCAATAGTAAAGACTATTCAGAAGCATTAGTAACAATTTTGATGAGCGGGCCAAAGCTGTCCTTTGACCTAGTGGTCTCAATTAGGAGAAATGTCCTGGTCATCCATGGCACTAGACGTGCTGTATGCAGTACATACCATTTGAGCCACGGGAAGGCCCGATCTCCTTAATTTCTCGCAGCGGAACTCATTTAAAAGAGTTTCGGTTTCATTTGTGAAAATCCCTACTCCAAAATCAGTGGTTCAGATTTTAGACGGTCATTCAATTGTTTTAAGTTTTGTAACTGGTGAGAATTGTTGGAACATGAGGAATCAGTACATCTCTGTTGTACTGCATGTTACATGTGACTGCAGATAGCTGGACAGACGAAACAGTGATATGCAGGAACAGACGGAGTGTGGACGACGTCCCGCGAAAAAGGCAGCGTGGCGTTAACACAAAAAGGTATCAGAATAAGAGACGACGCTGGGGCTTAGTATAGTTTGGATATTATAAGTTCAGTCAATGCATTAGTAGGCAATAAAGCTCAACAAGAATGACCGATAGTGCGAAAGTGACATCGCGCGGTTTTCCCGCACCAAAGTATTGCGACCGGGGCATTAGGTGCCGTACTCAGAGGGGAGTTCAAATGCAAGGTCTACAGAAATCTCGTCCTGGGACAACTGATGCTAAACTTTGAAGTGACTACTTCTCCGTGGCACTCCGGAGTCTCTGGTGATCTCATACAGCTCAATGCATCATAGGGTGATGCAAGACCTCCTGCACAATAATTTCGAAGGCTCTTTTGCGAAGGAAACACCTCAACCAAAGAGAAGCATCCAACGCAAATGTTAAACAAGTCTTAGGTCCCCTTTCGTCTTCTCGACGCCAGGTCCATAGGCTTACTGCAGTGTATATGCTCGCATCGCTGGTGCATGCGGGCTGTAGACATCTTCGCGAGATCGAGTTGCACTTCAAGTGCTTGCGCGGGGTGCGGTTTCGGCAATTGATATGTGTGTATACAAGGTGTTCTTCAAAAAACGCGCAACTCATCGCAGTATGTTGTTGCGTTTCTCGCAAGTGAATGAGCACGAGGTGAAACGACGACACCTCTATTTCGGGAGATTACGCACGAAATATTTTTCCATTGCCAGGTGCTCTCTAAATAAGACCGTGGCCTCGCGTGTGACATCAAAATGTCAGGAAACTTCGAAGTGGGCACCGGATGGGTTTCGTGGACCCCAAGAGACCCCTCTCATTCAGCTCGAAAAAAAGTTCTTGCTCATGAGAGTCTTCTGGCTTCGCATGTAGACAAATTATGGTTATTTCGGGGGCGCTGCTTGCGTTGGGATCTCTCTCAAGATTCTCTCCGGCATAGAAAGACGCTGTACCTCCGAAGCCTTCCTCGATTTGATTTTGGCTATGCCTCCGAAGTCCTTCGCACTATCAACATGGTCAGGCTTTTAACGCAATGCATGGGAAAAAGGCGTTGAATTTGGACCCCGCCCCGAGGACGAAGTACTTTCTCACGACAATCTTCGCCCCGTTTACTCAGAATGATTCTTTCGGCAATTAGTGGCGGCCATTTGATTACTATACATGCCCCCTTAAACATTTGTCACATTCAGATCGGCCGGTGCTTGACCGTTCATGTTTCACTGGCAGTAGTGTTGATGTGTATCGCCGCCTGCATATCCTGGTTGACGTCTAACGTCACTACTTGCATTCTTTTTGCTATGGCGCAGTACGTCAAGACCAAACTGCAGGACTTGTTTTTGGGCAGAAAATATGCAATGAAGTAAGTACCCTGCAGTCTTTTGTGCGAGCAACGTGCTTTTCAGAGGATGCGCCTTGCTTTCTAGTATTAAATCTGTCATTGTTGTTCGATCTTGCTCGGTCTTGCTCGGTCTCGCTGTACCTCAGACATCCGTCATTCAGACTTTCCCTGCGCATCAAATTCTCTTCTGAAACACCCTGAGCAATGACTTGTGTTATGTGAAACGCGAACCTACTTTTGACTGCACTGGAAGCAGTCTCGAGGCTGTTCCGACGAGTGTATCAGGATGCATAACTGAAACAACGTTACGTCAGGGAGGAAGCACGCCTGTTATGCACATTCACTTATGGGCTCCCAGTGGCAGACATGGGTGCTCCGAAAACAAACATTCCAGTGAAGCATGCCCGCTTGTATTTGAGGGGTATCGAATATGGGCATTTAGCCAGACTCTAGTAAGACAGATGCAGATATCAATTTGCATGACTGAGATGTACTAGAATCATTAGGAAACAAATGATAGCACTGGTCCAGATTATGTGCAACTCAGCGTTCCGACCCCGCCAACAAGTCCTTTGGCTGATGAAGCACCATATTAGGCCGCAACGGGGAGCTGGCGAAATTTATCTGGCAATTTGTCGTGATTTTTGCGACGCGTCTTTGGGGACGGCTGTTGCGCTGTGTAAGAGCACGTTCCTGTAGAAGCGCCTCACCTTGGGGGGCTGTGCACTGAAATGACCTCAAGCGCGCTCACGTCCGCCTTAAATTGTCGAACGCCCACCACAGACGCCTAGTCATATATTGCCATGCTGATAGCAACGTCACGATTGCCATGAAACTCTGAGAAAAACACACCAAAACTGCCACCGAATCGTAGAAACGACCTAGACTCGACGTTCTCATAGATATTCATGCGGCTCCTTATCCGAGGCTCGGAGGCTTCGTATGCGCGAAAATTGTTTCATTCCCAGACTAAA
The DNA here is from genome assembly GCA_009756545.1 of Metschnikowia dekortorum. Taxonomy (NCBI): domain Eukaryota; kingdom Fungi; phylum Ascomycota; class Pichiomycetes; order Serinales; family Metschnikowiaceae; genus Metschnikowia; species Metschnikowia dekortorum. The sequence continues at coordinate 7,731 of WFIU01000057.1, forward strand.
TTTAGAACCCTAGTATTTGAGAAACGAAAAAGTACTTTTCCTTACTCGAGGGATCAGCAAAATTCGAAACACCTTGGGTTCTCACTGAGAGAAGACGCCAACCCCGAAGCACCTAAATGATACAAGAGAAATTCAATGGCCCCTGCACTTCCTCGAGATGGGTGGTAGTCTATTAATCCGATTATGCAACCTGCCAAATTGATTCCGCAGTGCCACTTGATGGTTTTATGTGCCTGAGCCTGACGCATGCATGTGTCTACCCCTTGATGCGTTTTAAACTGAATCAGCGTAGTATGAAACTGTACAAAGGACTCACTTTTGGCTAGAACTCTCATCATAAACATGTATAATGGCTGTGAGTACAGATGGCTCTATTTACTCGGAGAGTATTTCCTGCTTCCATTGATACTTCGCCTTCCATTTTTCCCAATGGTCCGGACTAATCCGGGCGTACATGTAACGAAAGTTGCTTCGCGCTAAGTGGCGGCCACACCGTACAGTTTTTACGGGCTTACTCTTGGTCATTCCCGCTCCAAATTGATGGATCTGTAGGAGTTGCCCCGCTGCTGTGCTCAAAAAAACACACCGCAATTGCCCGTGAAACGGGATAGAAAATTGCTCAAAGTCAACCTGCAGTCCCTAAATCTGGCGAGGTGTCATCCCTCCTAACTAGCCTCCAAATTATAGAAGCGGACGGTTTATATGTGAATAAACCTTCAGCATAACCCCACGGAAAAAACAGTACCATGCATCCTTAGGGATACTATAGTGTATGGTTGACAAGTATAGCACGCTCCTCATGCGCGCTTGTGCCCTATCAAAAACCAAAAAAAAAAAAAACAAGTCGAGGCCCTTTAGACAAGCATCAGCCTCCCAATGACACAATATGCATGCTAGCGCTTTAGAATCATCCAGTATCCGCCCGTGTTCCTCCTAATCCCCCACCCGTCGCCATGGTACAAGCCAGCTGGAATCTTAGCAAGAGGCGAAAAGTTTTTCTGGCCATCTTGGTTCTCAACTGTGTCGTGTTTTCAATTTATCTCTTTACCCGGGAAGCCTCATTGACTGAAAGCCTTGGAATTTACACTGAAGACCTCAACAATACTTTAAAGGGGATATTCAATGGCTACGGCTCTGGAAAAGACACAAAGGAAAAGGTGCCCCCAGCAAACCAGCAGGTTCTTTTGCCGGCCAGCTTTACTTTTGAACACGATGCGCTTAATCGTCACTTGCAATCAACTTCAGCCAAGGATTGGCGAGTAGAGCAACTAAATTCCACAGACACGCTAGAGGTGCCACCTATACATCATGGCAGCTTCTCGTCAAGTGAAAAGGTTAACCTTTTTAATGGCATGAAGGAGGTGTCTCAGGACCAGTGCTTCCTGGAAATCGGAGAAACGGTTCGTATCCATCGTGACCAGATTGATGAGATTCCTTGGGATATGAAGAACATCCTTCGAATCTACCTCGAAGAGTTGGACCACTACAACGACGCCTATAACGAAGACATTGCGCCCATTCTAGCGGAACACGTGCGTGTGGAACTTGAGAATGATGTCATCGACCCCTACTGGTTTCGACTCTCTGGGTCTTCAGTGTGGCTTAAGGAATACAACGTTCATTTGGTGGTTTCGCGGCTTATCTTCAGTCATCAGAGAAACAAACTAAAGAGCGACGCCAGTCTTGCTTTGGCCCAGATTTTCGACAAGGATTGGAACGAGTTGAATGATGTGAGATTAGTCTTTCCAACTAACGAAATAGATTCTGCTGACTCTCCCACGTTTCAATCTGATGGTCAAGACTTTTATTCCTACCGGTTTCCGAGAATGATGCCCATCCCCTTCCTTCACGAGTACCAGAAAAAGGGTCCGATTTTTCGTGGCCCAGAGGATCCTAGAGTCTTTCTAGTTCAAAACCCCAAAGGCTACGAAGAGCCAATGATTGTTTTCAATGCGTTCCAAAAGAGATACTGGACCAACTATATGGGAGAGCAGGAAGCAAAAGCGTCGAGAAATATGTTCACGTCGTTTCTATTCCAGTTGCAAAAGGGAAAAAACGACCTTGAACCGAATCCAAAGGCAGACCATAAGTACTTTACCCGCACGAAAGAGTTGATAGCTGCAGGGACAGGACGAACAGAAAAAGAGAAAAACTGGACACCTCTCGTGAGTGAAAATCAAAAAGCTGTTGGGCTGAATAGATATGTGTATTTTGCCACCCAACTTTCGGACTTGAGGATTATCAAGTGCGATATCTATTCTGACTACGACGAGTGTGAAGTGGAATACAATGCAACCGCTTCAGTCGGAGCTCTAAGAGGCGGTACCCCTTTCGTGAACATAAATCAGCTTTTGAGAAAACAGCCGAAATACAACATCCGCAAATTGATCCCAGAAGGCAGAGAAATTTGGGTTGGTGTCGCCAGGGCCCATTTCAAACAATGTGGTTGCGGTCCCAGCTATTACCGACCAAACATTGTTGTATTGATCAAGGACGAAGCAACATACTTTGACAAAGAGATCAACAAGATCGTCACCAAGAGTTTCTGGAGACTCTCGCATGTGTCGTCATTCTTCGGATTGGGGGTTGAAATTATACCATGGAGGCCTGAAGATCCCCGCTCTATCTGTCTGGCTACTAACGCTTTGATACCCAATGGTATTGGAACTTGGACGATTGAAGAAATTGTCCCCAAACACGGCAAGTGGCACGTGGACGATGTGTTGACTCTCTTCCTTTCGAACTCCGATTCAACAGTTGATAAGATCAACATAAAGGGATTGCTAAACTCATTAATGAACACTCGCGATGATTCGATATTCATGAATGTGCCTTCGGCTCCACGTAACAAAGAGTTGAATCAGCCAATTTTGACGTCGAATGGCGAATTGGAGAAGCCACTTCCGAAGTTCACAAACACCAACATCGAATGTGCTCTCGAAGAGAGTAAACACTTTTGCCAGGCTTATGGTGATGAACAGAAAAGCAAGCTCGCCTCACTTAAAGCGTCTGGAAAAGATGAAGCCACAAAGCAATTGGAAAAGGACTTGCTCGCGATGGAAGAGTCGCTCAGAAAGATTGGTTTCTAGACCTTCTGCCAAGTTGTGGGGCAAGAAAGACCCTTGATCCAAACAGTATGGCGTTCTACCTATCCATTAGGTTATGCTTTGACAACGAACTCGTTACACGGAGCTCTCCTAGCCCGCAGAGATGAAAAATCTTCGATGGAGATTCCTTCGAGGGATACTTCTCGGGCTCATACCCCCGGGGCATTATAGAGGCCTTTTTAAGCTTCAATCGCATTGAGGTCTGAAAATGGCTAAACGAATAGACATGTTTTCTAGACACGGTTGTGTTCAGAATTCAATAGAGATACAATAGAAATCTAAATAAATGTTCAATAGATTTTAGTCACACCCCACCTCGGGTAGTGCTTTACTCATAGACGCCAAGCGAAGCGCAGCCAGAGGCGGAATTTTCTGAGACCATAGCCCGAAATAAATCCCGCTGAACTATCTTACATTCTCGGCTCAAACTTGAGGTTCCAGTTGCAGCCTATTGGATGCAACCTCAAGGTCGTCTCGGTTGCCCTTCGGCTATATTAGGCCGATTGGCCTAATCTCGCGATAAGATACCAAATGCCGTGGCGCGGTTTGGCAGGCTTTTCCTCTTAACATCGGAAGATTCCCGTGTTTCAAAGACCATGAACGAATCACCTTCCATAGCACCTGATTTATTGAAGACTTTATTAAACTCAATGAGTACAATGTGCAATAAAAAGTTACAAGTGTGTCCAATACTCGCTGGAGAGGGTGCAAACGCTCTAAACCATGCGTGGGTTTGAAAAGCTCAGCCTCCGGTAGCGGGTCTTTTAGACCTCTCGTATGTTTCTGCGTAGAATCTGCATTGCGAGCCAGGGCCTTTTTGATAGATTTATTATGCGAGCTGCGACGTTAAGCCTGTATTCATCCGTTTCTGAGCTTCTGGCGGCTTGCCATGATTATGGATCGTTTCCAGGGACGATACTTCTGATGATGGCCAACTTCGGAAATGTTCCGACGTCTACTTCAACAAGGAACTCGCCTGTTCAGATGTAATCCAAAAATGGGTGCGTACTTTTACCTTATCGCAGCAATTTTATATGTCCTTTTTGTCTTATCCGGTTAGCGGTTGCGGGCATTAAATCATTACACCAGAAGCCCACGTTCGCAGATATCACGTGATGAATGTAGTCCTGTATGCCTGAAGGACAAGCCTATGCCCTCCTTTCCTTTCCTTATTCACCAAAGGTAAGATAATCGATTGATATCATATTACGCAGGAAAGATTCCCCGCTCGCCTCTCTAGGAAGCCAGCGTTGATCATACGTTTCACTATTTGTGCGCGTTCTCAGTGTTTGGTCTTCAGCAAAACCTGACACTGCATATAGTAGCTTCAAAGCAGTGCGAAGGCATCACATTGGCCACACCTTTCAAAGCCTACACCTGTGATGACCAAGGTGACCAGCTGGTAGCCGAGGACATCATTCTCCACTACTGGAACTTTGTGAGAATACCCAGTTTTGAGTTTTGATGTTCTGCTGTTCTGAGTACCTCTTATGCCCAGTATGTGAAAAGACGTGAGCTTCACCAATGTCGAACCTTTTCTGTAGGGCCTGCAAGGAGAGTGGCCTTGTGGCATCTATGTCAAGAAGCTTCTTTTTTACACAATCCAAAGGTTCTCAAGCTAAAAAGTCATATGTGCCATGAAAATTTAAATAAAAATAAAACTTGTTAAAAAAAAATGATTTTAATACTAAATTGCTAATGCCCACGTATGACGGTATGACTTGTAGTGACTGCGAGTATATGCAGTTCGGGGAAAACATGTAAAACTCGACCGCGTACTTCGCCCGGTGGTTTGTAACCTACACTTGCCTGTATATCTAATACACTGAAACATGAGTTGAAAACAAAAAGGCTCATTTCATTTAACCGGAACAAAAACAGAAGGCGTTTTTGCACTGACAGTTTTTGCAAGCCGGGTGGCGGAGTACCAAGGGGCCTTTAAGGCCCGCGGAACAACATTGGACACCTCCTCAAGATCCTCTTGGGTGGTGTAGCTTGCCTGGGCCATGGATATTTCCATATCTTCCAAGTTAAAAACCACATATGCGTTACGAAGAAAGCTAGTTCCCAAGATGGCCGTGGCATAGAAGAGGTCATTGTCAAACAGCTTGATCCCCATGTAACACATGTCATTCCTTTCGAGTATCAATTCATCCAATGCCACCTTGATGACAATCCCCGAAAAGTCATACACCAAGTTCCCTGAGTACATGTATGAGCAATCAATCATGAAAATACCGGCACTGGTCAAGGTGCCCTGCATCAGCACCCCCAAGGCCAGGAACACGTTAAGGGGAAAGTGTTGGATTACTGTGCCCGTGTCTAGAATAGCCGCTATAGGCAGGTCCAAAATCACAACCTTCTGTTTGTCATTTTCCAAGTACATCCTGCTGAGCCGAATTGCTACTTCATCCCGAGGTTCTTGATTCTTGTGTACATCCACAATTGGTACGGTTAGCAATTGGCCAGCATATTTCTTGTGGTCAAGGTACCCAAAAGAAATAGAGCCTCTGTGTGAAGTCAGTGCATTCAAAAATAGGGAGTATACGTTTTTTCTGGTGATACCGAGGTCTTTCAAGCGTGCGGGAAGGTTTGAATTGGCCAAAATCGTTATTTCTTTTCCAACAGCCACTTCTTTAGACACAAGACCAATGCCTAATATTCCCTCGCTGCACAGAGTTTGGTTTGCCACGCCCAAACTCATCTGGACCAGCTTATCCGACAATGCAATATCATCAGCGCCCCAAACTCCAGAAGCA